>VYZQ01031715.1:22581-40997 GCA_013400655.1 Mystacornis crossleyi | reverse complement strand
TTTCTTTAGGTTACATCTTTGTAAATTACTGTGTGACACAGGTCTGAAAGCAAACAAAAATATGACATTCTCCCAGTAAATCCTAGAAGAGTATTTATTCAAAAATTTGGTTTGGTTTTATGGTTAGATTTTTTTTCCCACTTTAGTGTATTTCTACCCTAATTAGTCTATTTTATAAACAGGAAGTTTCATAATAACAGTATTTACTCTATGCATATGAATGTGTTTCAGTATCTCCTAAATGTCTATACCTGTAGTAGTAATACCTAAAAAGAGAAACTGTTTATTTTTCAGTCTCACATACCCAAAAGCTTGGCACTGCATGAATCATTAAAACTAATGGAGTCCTGAAATATTGCCAGACTCTTTCTTTCATTGTTTAGGGCTTGTTTTCGCTCACAGTGATTTCAGCTGGACTTTTGCCATTAATTTCAATGTAGAAATAGATCAGAATAATCTAATCTTTCCTGAAGTTTCCATAGGAGATCCCTTTGCTAATTGAACTATGTCATAATTTTATTTTTGCATTGTCCATTTCTTCAGGCTTAATTACTGTATCAGATTCTTGAATTCTGTGTTTATGTTAATGATGGGTGGTTTTTTGTTGTTGTTTTCTCTCTCAAATTAATTTCTAATTCAGTGTTCAGTTGTCTTTGCTATTGTAGCTCTTCTGTCAAAATCCCTCTGGTGCATTAAGCACTTAGTTTGTTCCACCTCGTCATCTATGTATCTGTGTATTACTGCTCATAGGTAAAATACCTTTGCTCTCACCATGAATGTCTATACAGCTGAGAAAATTGCAAGCATTTTCTGCATGAACCATGGCTAAAATTTTCTAGTTATGCTAAACAATGATTTAATGGGGTTCTTGACCATTTTATCATGTAGTTACATTCATGAATTCTTGGCATGTCCGTCGAGCAACATTCTTAGACCTCTAAGCAAAGCAACATAAGCTCTGCTTTATGTCATATCTGTGGTAAAAAGACTCAGCAGTTTGGCTATTGGAAATCTGGACAATGACCACCAACTTTCTGTAGTTACACTGCAGGATTGTATTTCACTGTATTTCAAAATACAGTTTTAATAGCATTTCCTGCAGCTAACAATAGAGAGTAGAAAATATGTAACTTGTACTTTAATTATGTTACCTTTTTAATGGTGCCCAAAATCTGAACAATATGGTATCATTACATTAATTTTGTAAAGGGTCATAGAATTTTAGTGAGGAATCATTTAATTTTATCCTTCAGGATCCTTAATGAGCATTAAATGGGGGTGAAAAAGACTGTAAGATAAACTTTAAATTAGGCTCTCTTTTATTTGGATTTCAGAAAGAGCTCCGAATTATATCAGATTTATCACTTTCATTGCAACTCAGAAGCAACATCTCTTGGCTTTTCAGCCCCAGGTGCCTTTTCTTTGGACATAATTGCATTCTCTGACCCTTCTAGACTATTCAAGCTTGCTTTTGTGAACAAATGATATTTGATGAACCTATAATTTCTATATAGCTATGCAAGTGCTACCATGTCAGTACATCACATCAAGAGAAAAGAACATGTTCAAAAAATTTTAAGAAACTAGAAAAAGAAATTATGAAAAACTAAGCAAGATAATCGGTGTGGCATTGAAAAAAATGGTTTTCACTGTCATTTAAGCAATATTGCTATATTTCTCTCCATAATATGAACAAAAAGATAATTGCATATTAGCGTCTTTACTAGAACTCTGTTCTATGGTATTTTTCATATAAAGCACATAAACAGCTTTTGTTTGTGACTTTTTTTTAAAATGATGTAGATCAATAGGTTGTGATCTCCCTCAGAGTTTTCAAGTATGTTCGGTTTATTTATGTCATTTATTATCACTCATTCACATTGCTTTCTGCTACAGAAAATGAAGGACGGCATCTTTTTCTTTGTAATTTTTCCTACTTAACTTTTCATTAAACACTCAATTGAGAGGTAGTAGCTGTGTCACTTCTGTTATACTCATCATGAGCAAATAAATTTTTCAGCATGTTATTGCTCACAGCTTTCTCTAAAGACCAAACTCAGCGGCAATTATCAACTGACATTAGGGATCTAGAAGGAAGAATTTCAACAAAAAACATGGGGTTTTGTCAGTGCTACATCCTAAGATTAAGGGTTATATTTCTTGGTGAAATTCTGGCTGTCATGCTCGCTATAATTTTTTTTTTTTTTTTTTTACATGTAGAGTAAAAGAAAACTTCCTTTTACTCTCTACAAGACTGTTACAACTTTGAAAAAGATAAGTCAACATTCTCTGGAATATGTTTTAAGGACCCCACTCTCTTTGCAGTTAGGAACAAGAAAAGCGTGTCTAAATAAGTTGTCTATCTCAAATGAAACAAGCCTTATTCCTCAGAGGAGGAGCACATGTTAGGGGAAAAGACAGTCAGAAGTACTCAAATGAATTCTTAAAAATAACTAATGTGAAAAACATATTGGTGTTTTAGTAGGGTTTAAACATTTCACAGAACTTCATCTTGGATAGACTTCTAATGAAATGTTCATAAAACAAGGAAATATTTATATTTTTTTACGTGTTCATCCTGCTTATCAGACTATAATAGAAACTTCTGGGATCTGTTGTACCAGGATAGAAACACTTACTATATGAACTGTGTTGCTCCATGTGTTCATTTATAGAGGATGGTACATGTAAATTTCTGTGGCTATAAAGACAAGAGACTGTCCATTACAATGGGATACCTTTCATTCTAAAACTACTACATACAACTCTAGATGTTATGGAAATAAATTTATGAGAGTATGGTAAAGAATATGCAATTTCTTTACAAGAATATGGTGCTTGTTTTCAATCAGTTCAAGCAGATGTTTAAGGAATAGCTTTGTTTGCATTCTCCCTGTAAAATATATTTAAAAATTCAGGACTAAACTATATTGCCATGCAGATGATAAACACTACTATAGAAACACATATAAGATTTAAAACAAGATAAGGCATAAATTTCACCACTTGGATTACTCTAAATATCCTTGGGATCGGTGCTTTCATTTGTGACATTCCTGAAAAGCTGTGGCTTTGCTTCCTACAAAGAAGTCACAAAATTCTGAATCGATAAAGATAAGAGCTTCGTATCACTTTTCCCTTGTTAATCTGGAGGCCATTAAAAGCAAGATAAAATTTACGATGTAAATAAAACACACATTTTTTTTCTCCCTGAAATTATGCAGGATAGCCGAATACATTTTTGCAATGACATATTTGGGGTTTTTCTCATGTAGTTTTCAAGAAAAAAAAAAAGGAAAAAGAAAAAGAAAAAATCAAACAAGAAAACAATTAAATCTCCATTAAACTTAACTTTTATAAATATCATTGGAATTAAACTTTGCTGTCAGCAACATTGATAATTTTATTTAAAAGAGATTAAATTCTTTCCTTGACCATCCTTTGATTATACTGTGAGGGAATCAGGTCCCAAGTTTGAAGAAGAAGGGTGAAACAGGTCTGGTTGTTCCAGGTCTTATTCCCTCAAGTGTCTGGTCCTATTCCTTTGTTTGAGTAGGAATGAAATAGGAGAGAACTTCTTGGCAGTCCTTGCACATCCCTGCTTGGCAATGGGGAAGAAGGAAGAGATTTAATTTACAGGTAGTCTTAGCTTGTCTTCCCCTGTGTTATATTTTCTGTATTGAACCATGCTTTGTAGTGTGATTTTGTTTCCTATTATTTTGAGTTTGTCTATGTTCCAGTCTTCAGTGTGAGGCTGGAATTTCTTTACAGGTAAGAGGGGTTTTTCTGTCTCTTTTTGAATTTTCATATCAGCACAGAGATGCATCTTCAGGTGAAAAATGAGTGAGAAAAGAACTTTTAAAATACTTTTATTTTTTTATGAATAATTTTTCACTTTTCATAGATGGTCCTGAACAGAAACAACAAGCTGTCATAGCAAACATTGTTCCTAGGAAACATCTGATTAACTGTACTCATCTGCAGGAATGAACAAAGATTGAAACTGCAGAGATTGAGATATTACTTATATGTTCTCCCACTTCAGCTGGTGGCTAGGTAGACTGAAGGACTACAAAGTAATTTGAATCCATCAATGATAGGCTAAAGATTAACAAGTCTGATATTGGCTATTTTTGACAAAGATTATATTTAACCTTACAAATAAATAACAAAAATGATTGTTAAGAACCACAGTAGAATGCAGGTCAAGGTCTTCTCTGATCCTTGCAGTTAAATATTAATATCCACACAATTTTGTTAATGATAAAAATATATTTATGCTTCATTTGTGCAAATTCTGATCAATGTTACTGCTAATTTTTCTAGCTTAAGTGTAGTATTGAGTAACAGATAATTAGTTAATACATAATTTAAAAAGATTTACTAATATCTTCTTGAAAGAGTTATGACTACGTGCATGAAGAAAACCCAATTATATTTTATAGGTAAATATTTTTATATATAAATCAAAATATATTAAAAATAATTAAATGCAATTTAAGCAGAGAAGTTGAGAAAGAACTGGTTGTATACAGGGGCTTGTATACGCTTTTCTCATATCGACTCTATCCATTACTTAGCCGCATGGGAAATCAATTCAATAATTTCCACCTAGGGAATATTTTTAGATTTCAGTGAGGTAAAACCATGTGGAAAAACAGAATGTGATTCAGTGATTCATCTATTCACCCACTGTGAATGCCTACTTTGAGAAAAGATGAATCATTCCCTTGAAGTGTCATGCCTTTTCATTGACTATAAAGAGAATCTAGATAGGTTGCACCTCACCTACCTGTGGCAATTTCCAATATTGGTGTCCATATATTGTCTAGTCATCTTAACACATCTTTTAACACACTGTACATCTCTGCACAGTCAGTGGAAGTGTAGTTTTGTGATAAAATAATCTGAAAAAATACAGAAGCCTAATTCCAAACTAAAATGATTTCTTTTTCAAAAAACTTGTTTCTTTCACTGGCTCTAAAGGAAGCCTACAGTGATCAACTCAGATGCAGAAACAGCATTATTCAACACATCAGAGAACTGCGCAAGAATTCCAACCCATTAACATTTTGCAGTCCGTTTGTCTGATAAAGAGTGATACACAAGGTGCAAGAAGCCAGAAAATTATGCTGGGATGATACAGTTAGGGAACTGGCTAGAGGATGAGATGCTGACTGTGTGATGTCATTCTGCAGGATCATAAGCAAATACCTGTCCCAGCACAATAACAAAAAAGCTGTCTTAAAGGATCATTCCATTTCCATTTTCTATTAGATGACCTAGTTTAAAAAAGCTCTTACTACTACAGAGATAAAATGACTAGGAACACTAGTCTGGCAACAGCCAAAATTATACAGAAGCACTTAAAAAATGTATGTATCAAAGCCTACTGATCAAAAATATATCTTGAGGAAAAGCGTGTTTTTTTTTTTTTTCACACTGAAATTACAATCTGCATAGATATTTTAAAGGCAAAGGATTTCCTTCATTTAATTTTTTCATCAATTCCTTATGAACACTTTCTTTTTTCTTTTCAAATGGTTTTATTGAAAATATTTTAACCCATGACCAGTAAAAATCCATATAGGAAGCAGATTATCTGTATGTACAAAAACACACCAATCTTTTGCATGCATACAATTATACGACTAATGTAGGCAACGCTATTAATTCTTTCTCTGTAACAGCAGTGCTGTTACAAGTATCTGGTATTTTGCTGCACAGAGGAACAAAGGAGCTTTTCATTACCTCTGTCCTGCACAAAATGGCAGTCTGCAGGGGCAGGACAAGTATGCTTTAGAGTGTGTATGGTCTCCGTGTCTTTTTCCTCCCATCATTTACTAAAGGAATTCTATGGAAACACCTTGCCAGAATATTTGGTTTGCCTTCCAAAAGAAGTTAATACATGTGAGATTTTAGCGTGCAGCCAGGGTGCATGGCCATTCTGCGTGCAGCCATTCTGAATGGCAGCTAGGATGCAGCCTGGGTGACCCAGCAAATCGGAGTGAAAGTGGGACCTATCCTGTACACAGAAATTTTCTAAAAGGGAAAGGTGTTAAAAGATTCCTTGTAAGGCTGAGCAGATCCCTTTTCCTCATGCAGATCAGACCCCACTTCAGATATTATTTTAGTACTTGAATGACTCTCTTTTTATGTTTGTGGTTTTCCTGTAGCCTCTTAGCTGACCTCAGCAATTTCTGAAGGCCACTGTAGCACATGTAACATGGAAGGAAGACCGAAGCCTTTCAAGAATGTTATTGCTATACTAGATTCTAATTTCTAAAGAGTTATAATATTCCTGTGATTCTTTTATCTTATTTGAACAATGTGTCAGGAGGGGTTTTTTTGATGGGCTTTTTGTTCTTCCCCCACTCTGCCCCTCTTGAAAGTAACTGGCACCATTTTTGTGAATAGCTCATTCTGAATAGAAATTTAAATGTTGAGAACTACAGCTAAAATACACGAACTCCTACTTCAAACCCCCTTTTTGCATTATTTTCTGCACGTAAAAACTTTCCCATGTTTTCACACAATCAAGAAGCAAGAATAATAATTAGTCCTATGAATATTCATGGAGTTGCTCTGTTATTTTAACATCATTTTCATGGAACATTTATTCATTGTACCATGAAGAAACTGAAGCCATGAAAAGCGAGAAAGCTTGTAGTGCCGATATAAACAAAGAAATGGGAATAGGCGTGAATATGAACAAAACTATTTGAATGGTATTTATTTTCCATTTAAAAGCTGTGAATTTAAAATGTCATGCAATAAATTCTTCTGTATGGGCATTTCAAGGAAACCTTGAATTAATTGAAGACTTAGTTTAAAATTAATATTTATTTATTTCTAATATATGAAATGGATTATTCTACTCTTTTGTTTGGCTTTAATGCTCTGGAAACTCTTCATTCATAACAATTAAAGTTGTATTACCCATAAACCCATATAATCAACATATGAATGAATACAGAAAAAACAATATTAATGTCAAGAAGCAAACAAATAAATTTAGAAAATGCCAAAATTACAGTGATAAATTTCTCACATATACGGACTCATAATGATATTTTATTTATTAGGAAATTATCTTTTGGAGGGCAGGGAAGGGGAGGGCAGGGCAGGGAAGGTAAAGGAGGGGAAGGCAAGGCAAGGCACTGCCAGGCAAAGGATGTACATATGGCATAAACATCACCCCTGCAAGGGCAGACATGCAAGTTAGAACATTTCATGTAAAAAGATCTAAGTATTCAAATTTTCACAATTTAAAATCGGTGTCATGATATTTTGAAGTATTTTTAATTCCAAATTAATATTGGTGTTCAGTTATGAATAGACTAACAAGGAAGTTCTCATGCCTGTAGATATTGGGCTAAAGCATAAAGTGAAATTAATATCGAGAATTATGGTTGTTAAATGTGGCAAAGAGCTTTGATACTAAGCTTAGGCACTGAAGTAACTATTTGGTACCTGAGTCTTACAAAAATAATATTACCCTGCATAAGGTTTAAGCACCTTTAGAGAGAGGTCTGAAAAAACTGAAATGAAGAGCAGTGAGATCACAGTGAAAATATTAATGGAGAGAGATGTTTAAACATTATTATTATTTTTTAAAACTCTTCTGTGTCCAAACATCTTTCTCTATCCTCATCATGGATTTTTTTCTTTCAATATAACCGAAGAGGGCAAATGTTATTTTAAAAGAAAACATGTTGGAAAGCTTCTAAACAAATACAAATTCTATTGCCCAGAAACTTATTATTTCAGTGTGTTTACAATCCTGAGGAGCCTTCATAATATATCAACATGTTTTAGTGTACAGTGCAAATAGCTGGTCCATAAGCCTCTCAAGCAATTCCTTTTGACACAGACCATGTCACTAGAAGCCATGTTTTCTGAATGTATAGATACATATTAAAAAGGATCTCTATGCATTTATGGCAAGGGTTAGCATAGTTTGAAGTTTTAGTTAAGAAGAAAAATATATTCCACCAGCCAATATTCCATTTGTCACATATTCCATTTGTCGCAAAGAGCTGTTGTAACTTCCTCCAAAACCTGACAGAACCAATAAATTGACTAATTTGAATATTCACAGCTCTATTAAGCTACTCAGAAGCTGGTTACACCTCTGTAAAGACATCATTTAAAGACAGAAAAAGTGGGAATCTTTCTCTGTCTTTCCAGTCTGTGGAACAGGTAACTGGGGGGGTCCTGCTCGGCCCCTGCGGGCCGGGCTGGGCCCTGACTGCTGGGCCCAGCGAGGGCCGGGCCACAGCCCACGGCACGGCTCGGCCAAATCTCAGCCGCTCCTGCTCTGTTAGAGCTGCCTCCCCCAGTGCGGTCCGTGCGGCCCGGCGGGGCCCGGCCGGGCCATGACCCTGCTCCATCGCGGCTCGGCCGGATCGGTCCCTGGTGCGGCAGCGCAGGGTGGGCCGGCCGGGAGGAAACCACCCCGGAGCCGCAAGCAGCTGCATGGCCGAAACTTCCCCCCGACTGAGGCTGGGACCATGCAGCAACTCCATCCAGCTGCCGCTCAGTAGAGATCAGGTGACCACGACCGAAAGATAAGTTCCAGTTTGCAAGGTCCCGGCATGGGAAGATTAACCCCTCCAGTGCTGTAAGTTCCTCAGAGAGATGAAACCTGCAGACACCAATCCTTTCCCAGGTTAAAGGGAAAGGCAAAGGCACATGAATTAACACCGTGATTAGTGACACCTAAGTCAGTGAAGACGAAAGAGCTGAAGCCCAGAGAGAAGAGCTAGAGGAGATGCTAGTAAGCTGAAATTCTTTTGTAAAGCTATGGTGATGGACTATGATTAATATTAGAGACTCCCATGTAATTTCGTGATAAGCATGAGGGGAAGAGCTTTCAGCTGTAGCCATGAGCAAAAATGCCTGTGTTGAAAGGGGTAGATGTTGAAGTAGCTGAGATCCACTGAGAAGCCTGAGCAGAGAGAGTTAGTGATGAGGTGAAGACCCTTTGCTCCCAGGGAAGAAGAAGAAAATTTCTGTTCCTCGAGATGAAGATGATCTTAGAGATAGATGAAGAGAACCGTCACTCTTGACACAGCTCATCCTTTAAATAAGACCCCATTAGCTACAAGTGAACCCTTGAAAACCGTTGTCAGGAAAACTGTAATCGAGGAAAGGGACTCACACATGCCAGCAGAAACCATCCCGTGCAGCTGTTGTGCTGTGAGGTTGATGCCATGAGAAGACTGTTCTTGTGGAGAAGCTCCATAGCATGGTCAAAAGAGACTCCTCTCCCTAATGAACTGATGAAAGACTATTACAGAGTGGTAAACTGACTGAAAGAATCTCAAGTTTCTGTCTTTATATTGTAAATGGAGGGAGGGAGGAGGATGGGGGGAAGAGGAGTGTTCTGAAAGTTTATACTGACCAAGATCATAGTCTGTTATACTTTGTGTGAGTTGGGTAAAAGAGGGAGTTGCTGGAGGAAAAAGGGGGTTTTTGCTTTAACTCCTTCTTATTTCTCTTTTAGTTTTATTAATAAAATTCTTTATATTCTTTTAAGTTTGGACCCTGCTTTGCCTCCCTATTCTTATCTCACAAAGGGTAAAAATGTGAACAAACCCACTACAATTTACTTTTAATATTTGTATAAACAAATAATATTAAAGATTTATTTTGTATCTATGTAATTCTACAAGTAAAAAAAAACTACATATACTAATAGCAGAAATTCCATCTATTGCACAGTATATTTTTCTTTCTGGTTCCTTGGGAAATACCAGTCTTACCTTTGAACTAGTCTTTTCCTGTTTTAACAAAAGTAAGTCCTTTTTTAGTGTTTCAGTAAATCCCCCACGGGCCCTATTCTCTTTTCTTTTCTTAATTGCTATAGGCATGTATTTGAATGTGGTAGTCATTGTATATTTCAATATATATGACATGAGGTTAAGAGAAGTATTTTAAAAAAACCTCTGGGGTACATTAGAAGCAACAGTGGGCCGTAATAATGACTTTTTTGTATGGCATTAGACATCACTTACTCTCATTTGGTAGTGACACACTGTTATAGATTGTGGTACTCTAGAAAATCAACATCTCCTGATGATTCACCTTTAATTGCTGAATTTTATCCTTTCCTACTAGCATGTCAAAATTTTCTTCAGTGATGAAGGCTATATAATACCATAAAAATAACAGTAGTATATTAAACTATTATCTAACGAACCTTTTTGGAAAAGGCAGCTTTTGGAAACCTTTGGAAAGTACCTATTGTTTTAGTTACTCAAACGTCAGGAAATAAAAAGTAGGAGATAGTAATGTTTTTCTATTGCACCATTCAAGATATGTAATCACAGCAAATGCTGAAAGAAAAGATGATGTGATATATGACAGAGAAAAAACCAAACCAAACCAAAACCAACAAAACAAAACAAAAAAGCAACACAGTTTTTTTAATTATATATAAATGGGTTACTTGAGGATGTAAAAACTTTTACCTGAGGCAGGAATAAAATGCCCTGGAGACTAATCCAAAGCAGAAATTGACTAGTAAGGTTTGTTATCTAAACTTAATTATTTTAAAAGGGGTGGGGAAGCAAAATATTCAACTAAATAAGAGGAAGAAAATAATTTTTACTATATTCTTTCTCACATCTTAATCTTGTAGCTTAAATTAAAACAATAGTGGCCTCGGCAAAACTGTGTTAAATTGCTAAAGTATAAATTCACAGAATGTGTTCTAAAACCTGTTCGTGTTCTGAGCCTCAGTCAACACAGTTTACTGATGATGGTAGAATGCCATTTAATTAAGAAAGCTCATAGAGCATTTTAGTGCAATTTAAACAATGACAATCTTGGTTCTAGTGTCCAATTCACTCAACAAAATACAACAGACATTAATGACTAAGAAATTACGCTCTACTGTGTGACAGCAAATAGTTCACTGTGTACTGGGAAACACCATCTAGCTGTGAACAGAAGTTATAGTGCAACATATAAAAATCAATAGACTCAATTCACCTATGCCCCAAAGCATACCTTCATGATTTTCTATGGTTATCTTTCTACCCAACCTTTCTTTACGGCTGTCTTTGATCATATCTTACTCTTTTCACCTACTATATAATGTAACCAGTATTTGCTTAGCAGTTTATCAGAGATGCCCAGTTTAAATCTGAAGGCTTTCTTCCACAGCAAAAGATCCTAACAGAATTCATCTAATGTCTACACTGACAAACTACAAGTAACCTTTATGGGTATTAGGTCAGGTCCCAGATCAGCAGAGCTGTCTAGAAAGAACTGCTAAATTGCAGCCAGTATGGAATGGACTGACTTCAAAAATAGCTTTTTTTCTTACTTTGAAGCACTATACAAACTGCTGTCTCTCCATCTATAGCCTCTAACACTGATTTTGTGACAGTTCAAATCTCTTTGAACGTTTAATGTCTTTTAGAAAAGATTTACTGGAAGCAGAAAGAAACACCAGTTTTATCTCTTCAGTTAGAAATAAAATAAAACTCCAAATACAGCATTTTAATAAAAATCATCACAAAATTTTGAAACATTTTTCCCTATGAGCCAGGAACCACCAACCATGGATAAATTATGAGTTTACAGCTTTGAAGTAAAAATAGTCTTTTATCTCATCTCCGCTTCACAAATTACTTCATAAAGAATTTCTGAATTTCCTTCCTGAATCAGGAAGTAAAAAAAATAATGCATTAACTGATACATTTACACTAGAAGATCATGAGAAATGAATAACCTAGCTGAAACTTTAACAAATAGTTATTTCATAACTTCTTTACCTCATCTCCTAAAACAATGGATACTGGATATTTTAAAAATTGGGTGTTCCTTCTTAAGAATTATCTTTCCAAGTCCTCTGTCAACCAGAGCACAGACTGGGTTCATGGCATAAAATTCATACAGTCAAATCACTACTGTTGGAATGTTTTTTTTCATGTGAATAAATGTTTGCAAGTGTAAATTTCCTTTAACTAAAAGTTCATTTGTCCTCCATTTCCCCTTGATTTCAGATTTTCCATTCTGCAGTGAAATGAGTTGTTCACACTCTGATTGATCAGTGGCACTAACTAGTATTAGTACAAATCAGGGAACAACTCAGATTTAATACTCTTTAATGTTAATCAGTAATAGGGACATCAAATAAAGCTAGAGTCTCTAGAGTGGAGGGATTGGCTACCTCACTTAACCCTATGGAGACTGAAGAACCAAAAAAACAGAGGCAAGGGGAACCTCTCATAATATCTAGATGAGCTGTAGAATTCAATGTTACAGGATGTTGTGGTATATATGGGCTTCAGGGATGGCAGGGAAGTTCACAGAAAAGACATCTGTTCTGTGACCCTGAACGTACAGATACTACAGCTGGCTCAGAAACTCCCTGATCTACCAAAAACTGAAGGTTGAATTAAACTCCTAGAAGTAAGGCTGGCCCGTTTCTAATGCTGTTCTACATATTTGTAGGTTTTAACACTCTAGGAGTCATGACGATTTTTCATGACGAACCTTTGGTCAGATTCATCATGAAAAATCTGCTAACAAATAATCCTTCAACAGGTGTGTAACCTATTTGGTTATGTCACTGTCCAAAAATATTTGAACAATCTGATTACATTAGCAAGAAGGATTCTTGTAAACTGGGATAACTTTGCTTCCTCAAACAGGAGGTAGATAAAGAACTAGATTTTTTTTTGTTTCAAAACCTAATTACAAAATATTTGATATTTAAAAAATTTAGTCCGCTCTTCTGCTATCATATAAAACTGCCACCTTAATTTCAATGTGCAGGATAAAATTTTATTCACTATGGAGGCATCTTGCATTTCTTTTGACAGTTTTGTGCCTTAACAAAAACACGGGTGTTAATGCTGAATAAAAAAGATCTTTATATATACATAGAACTACCCATACATAGTAAACATTATACAGTTTCAGAAATGTGTTTTTCCATGTTAGTTCATTATTTGTATTTTACTTTTTCTCAGATTAATTACTGCATTTGAAAATTACATATATACAGGAGAACAATCTCAATTAGTAACAATGCAACTAGATTGAGGATTCTCAATCTTTTAAAATTTTCAGGTAATAAAATATAGGGGTTTGGTAAATTGATCTTTCCTTTCCTCTTCCTTTTGCTAGCACTTCATTTTGTTTCAATTGCAAATTAAGCGAATATTTTATAGGAAATCAGTCTATCTAATTGTGATAACCCTAAATTTAAGTTTCTGCCTTCAAATGCACATAATTTGTATCCTGAGGTCTTCAGGGATGTCCACAACACATCACGAGTAGTCCAGTAAAAATTATTTCTGCCTTTATCAGTGGGATGCCCTGGTCCTGGTGCTGACTCCTCAGGGAGGTGGCTCAGCCTCACCATGGCCTGGGCTGGGTGTTGCTGGTTTAACCCTCGCCCTGGGACCAGCGACTGCTGCCTCCCCTGCTCCAGCTTCAGCTCTGTCCCCCTCCCGCAATCACCACCTGAAAAACCATCCCATTTGTGGACCTGGGGCTGAGGGCTGAGGATGATGGAGGCACAAGAGTAGCCCAGAGAAAAGGGGTTGTCCTGGGAAGGTGTGTTTTGTGGAACAGTTTCTTCTGTTTTGTTACTGAGGCTTTCCTGTGCTACACGATGTTCCCTTCTCTGCAGTTCACTGTCTAAATTAGTCACCACTTGACGTGACTACCTCAATGATTTTTCTGCTGAAATAATGGAAATAGAAAAGAATAGTTTCAATACATTCAATACTGAAGTAGAGAGCCTTGGCTTTGACAGGAATAATTGTGCCACTTTGTGTTTGGTTCACAGAAAGAACTTCAAGGAATGATGAACAGCCAAGTAAGTGACCTCATGACAATCTGCTTAATTAGAATAAATTAGGAGAAAATATTGTTTTAGCAGAAGAAAATCACTAGAGTTGTCTCTAACAAGACACTTAATTATATACATCAAGGGGAATTTCTTAAGGGACATCTTTTTTCTTCATCTATGCAACTCATTTAACATATTTCCATCTTTGTAAATGTGACTGGGGAGATATATCAAATTGGATAAATTAGATCTAATTTCATCACCCATATAAAATTTGTAAAAGTTTCAACCAATCAAGAAAGATTAAATCCCAAAGCTGATTTTGACATAAATAAAAATTACATTTTATACTTATGATGAGTGACTAAATTCAGGTGTAATATCTTAATGACTTACTGAAATGAAAAATTGCCATCATTTTACAGTTCAGCCAGATGTTTGGATTTATGACTAGTAATACAGATTTGAAAAACAAAACAAAATGTAACCAAGAAGAATGGACCAATCTTGTTTTGCTGTTAGGATTTTGTTCCTTAAATCACATGACTAAAAATTTTAATTTAGGAAATCAAGCATACTGGAAGTTGGGTCTAATTACACATATATATTTTGTTTAAAAGAAACAAAAACATATATTGAAAGACAAATAACAGAAGAACTGAAGCCTAATCTACCCTCAGGACTGTATGAACTACCTACCTAAGCATGTAGAGATAGATGTATTGTCACATATACATGTACTTACATACACAGGAATATACAGAATAAAAAAAATCTTACATATAGCACCAAAAAATAGAAAAGAGAAATCCTTACATGTACCATTATTAGTGTGTATTCCAATATTTCATGGTACCGTCTGCTACTATTGTCTGAGACAAGAAGTTGCAAACAAGAAGCTGTCAAAAAAGGGTGGCTACCATAAATACTACCGCTTCTACATATCAGTCCTGAGTGGTATTAAATGCTCATGAAAAAAGCCTGAAGACTGAAAGGATTAATGTTAATTATCTTATTATAATTTAGTTTACACAGGAGTATTGCATCATGATACTGGCTTGCATTTTAAATCAGAAAAATTCAGAAAAAAAAGAGAACAGCTTTCATAGTAGTTCCAGAGTCAGATATGTTTAAATCAATTTTATAAGGCTAGTTTATCCTTTGTCCAATGTAGAGAGGTTACTGTGAACTGCACTGTTGGTTCAGATTTAAAATACCAAGCCCAAAAATCACCATAGTAAGAAACAAAATTTAGACTACATATGGTTTCTTAAAGGATTATACCTTGAAGTTATTTTTCATCACTGAAGACTTTTTGCTGTCCTGAACTAGGTTATCAACTAGAACTTTCTATGGAAAAGCTCACAAAATGAAGCTAGAAGCTAGATTAAACAAACAAACAAACAAACAAACAAACAAACAAACAAACCCAACCACCTAGTTCATTCTGGTTTGTTTTGGAGGGGGGGGGTTGTTTGTTTTTTTTGTGTTTGGGTTTTTGTTTTTTTGTTTTTTTTTTTTTGGTCAGATCACCTTCAGATCTATTTAATTCTCATGGTTAGAAGTATTTGGATGTCCTCCCAGCTTGGTGACATAATTTTAAATTTTCTCTCTTTTTAATGTGTTTCACATTTAAGTTGCGCCCTGATGAGTACATTCCATCTGCTTACTAGGCAATTGACAAATAGCTTGCAAATTAATGATCTCAAGCTGTGAGGAACCTCTTTCTCTTGAGTTCAAAACTCATCTGAACTCAATGTTGAAGTTTCTGACGTTTTTGAGGGTCTGAAATGCCATTAGTGAGCTATATAACGAGCCACATTTTGAAGTGGTTTTAGTGGAAAACGGAAATAAGATGTCCTTGTAGGAAGACTGTAAATATTTGTTATGCTACCATTGCAATTGTTTTCCCGCAAAACTGTATATACAACTTCAAGCTATTTTTATATCTTCTATTTATGTAATACCACTTAGTAGGTAAAGTATATAGGCCTTGTAGCTAATGGATTGACCACTGACAAATCAATGTGATGCGTCATTCTCATAAGGAAAAATGAAATCAAGAGATTTAGAATATTTTCTTTATATCTTGTTTTCAGGTTCCTAATATAAATAATCACTTGTGATTCAGATAATGCAAAATTTTTTCAGAAACCAGATTAAAACGAGGAGACTTTTCTCCCCTTGATAGTATGTGTACTGATTATGTTGTAATGGGACACATTGGCACTAGAGTTCTGGAATAGGTAAATATATCATAAGACGTTTTTAGAGAAACCATACTATTTTGCAGCAACTAGAGATGTAAAAGGAACAGTAGAGTGTCTCAAATATCTCTAAAAAGTTATATTTATATTACTGAATCCTCATTTTGGTAAACACAGCTAATTGCAGTAAATTAAAACTGTGCCACAGTTTCAATGATGGGCACCACAAGTTAATTACAATAACATTGTTGCATAAAGAGCAAAAAATGTCCCAATTGTATCTACAAACTGCAATTTATTTTGCAAGCTAGCATGGTCTTGGAGCTCAGAGAGCTGATTTTTGATGAAACTACACTGAAAGGTGTATTTCAGGGGTATATATAAGATATTTAGACTGCTAAGAGCTTTTTCCAGCCATGGTAATTGAAAAGACTCTAGCCAAAGCAAATTCTCCTTACAACGAAAATTTTAAGGTTGAAGGGATACAATCAAGGTGCCCCCTACATGTGATATGAATTTCTCCAGTTACTTCATTGACTACCTTGCCATTGACCATAATGTCATTTTGAATACTTTTCCCCCATACACATACCTCAGTTGAGATATCAATCTTGAACTGAAACCAAGCACAGAAAAACAAACAAAAAAATTATGTGAAAAATAAGACAAAGAAGACAATATCAAATACTCATCTTGAATAATTACTCTTTTTTTTTTCAGATGTTCTAATCTGAACAGCCTCAGGGTTTTCATGTGATCACTCATCCCAAAACAGTAATGATCTTCATTTTCCTCAGATGCACTGGAGAACTCTTTTAGACTCATCTCTCTTTTATTGGAACCATTATCCAGGAAATCTCTGTAACTATAAAACTGAGAAATGTTCTTGGGCCTATGGTAGAAAAGATCAAATGAGGAAAATTTTACACTAGCATACACATGTTCAAGAAAATAGTAAGTTAAAAAAAATATTTTTGCTTCTAGTCATATTACAGTATCTGATTCAAAACCACTTTAATCAATTATTCTCCTCAGAGCTTTCTTTTGAAATACAAAAGAACATAATAATCTTGTTGAATTATCATTACAAATTTAAATCAGCTCCCCAGTTCTATTTCTTTTTTTCTACTGAGAAAATCAACTCATTTAACAAAGCTATCCTATTAATGCAATTTGCTTATTTAAGCATTCTGCATTTTGTTTTGAACATTCAGTTCTGGAATCTGAAGCCTTCTCTAAGAGATTCATAAATTTGCATACAGAGCAGGTTATCTTTGTACTTTACCTCTGCAAAACCTATAGTATGTTTCCAGTTAATTGTGAAGTTTATTTACACTGTCTCAATTTTTGCGTTTGTGTTTGTAAATCTCATGAAACTGAAAACCCTTAAAATGGGTTTTGACTATCCATGAGTTGAGGAATTTTCTAGTCACAGCACCTTGGCTGGCAAAGGCAGAAGTGTTCATTAGAACTGTGGTCTGTCCCATTCACTCTAGAATTTCTTGAATTTCATATGAACGAGCTAAATGGATGAGGGTGGGATAAGTCTGGATGAAAATGAAATTTTTAAACTTAATTTTATTTATTCTGAAAAAAAATTACACAAAACCCCATGAAGCTATAAGATGGCAATTACAGGTACATCTTCTGCTCTCAAAGCACAGTGGCAAAAGGCAGGGACTGTATGAAAGAATAGAAGATGGGTAGCTTTATTTTGAAAGATTTTTATATACACTGAAACACTGAATAAGAAAAGTATTAAAAATGTTGCTTTGTTTAATTTCAAAAGAACTTCTTTGCATAGGAGACATTCCTTATTCAATATTTCGTTCTTTTCCCAGGAGAACATAAAATAATGTCATGATAATTGTAACTTTTCATAACTTATTTTGCTCTTCAAATCACCTTACATATATGCCATAAATTTAACTCAAATATTAAAACATTTAATCATCAAAAAAAGAGAGAGAGAGACTCTTTCATGAAATCCTCACAGGCCAAGTCAAGAGTTGTGGCTCAGATGAATGGACAGGGATGGACTGAGAACTGGTTGAGGTCATAGAGTCTCCCTTACTGGAGATATTCAAGAACCTTCTGGACACAGTCCTGTGCTATGTGCTCTAGGATGACCCTTCTTGAGCAGGGAGGTTGGAGAGCTTGACCCACTTTGGTCCCTTCAAACTTGACCTATTCGGTGATTCTCTGATTCTGTGATACGGGAAAAGAAATAAAGCATAATTCTACTAAATGCATTGGAGCTCGGAATACAGATTCGCATCATAGTAAGACTACTTTCTATGAGGTAGAAATAATTAATAAATTAATCATTTATTTGAACTACTCATACATCCACATAGATAAAGACATCCTGTTTTGATATTTATTCCTCATAA
>VYZQ01031714.1:0-19024 GCA_013400655.1 Mystacornis crossleyi | reverse complement strand
AAACCTATTTATGTGTTCATTATTCCAAGTGCTGGGTTGACCCTGACCAGTGGCCAACCACCCACATAGCCACTCCCTCACTGCTCCCCCTCTGTACCAAGGGGACAAGGAGAGAAAATAGTTAGAACAAGAGTGAATACAAATAGCTGCAAATCCAAAACACAGCTGCATACAGGCTGCTATGAGGAAAGTTAACTCCATCGCAGCCAGAACCAGTAGAGTCCACATCAAGAAACACCTTCTTCAGTGATTAAGCCACTCTCTTATATGAAAGATGTATTTTCTTACCCTCTCATGTTGAAATTGAAGCTGTATTTCCCACTTCTCTGATGAGTGCTCTAAATGCTGAACTGCTTGATTTGAACTTTTATGTCTGCAGAGGCTTCACTGAGTTTGTAACATCACAGTGAAACTCTCACAACTAATGCCTTAGAGATAATGGCATTAGCATTTCAAATGCTAGCCACTCAAGGACTTAGAAGTGTAAAATTATTTAATCTTGATTTACAGCCTAGAGGACTCTTATGGACAATTCCTATGTTGCATGCTTTGTGCTTAAGTAGCCTGGATACCTGTGTGATCAACTGTGCTGATGAGATATAGGCATATATTACAGATAAATGTCATGCACTTCAGTTGGACAGTTTCTCTGTTTTTTAAGATATTCCTAAGCATTGTAGAAGTTCTGGTGTTTTGAGAACTTCAACTGTTTTGAAATAGGAGATATATTTTAGGAATGCAGAGTAGAGACAGAGGTATAGCCTTAGTGCCACTTGAGCAGAAGTTTCCCAAGACACAGTCCAACTCAAAAATCACACAATTCTCCAAGCATCTTCTTCAAGCACTCCTTGCATTCTATAATTGTATGTGTACACTTAACCTGGTTTGAAATCCAGCCTGGTAAGCTCTTTAATACCGATAGTTCTCGTGAAATGTTCTAGAATTTAATTCCTTTTACAATTAAAAGATGCTTGATGTTTTAGTTTTGAATGTTGCTATGGAGTTTGTTTGTTTTCGATCTGAGAAGGAGAGTCTGCCCTTTTATAGCTCACTTAAAGTCACATCTTCCTGTCTTTCATGATCTTGATGGCTACTCTTTGAAATTGCACCATTTTTCCATTATCTTGTAATGCTGGATATCAGAAGCAGTCGTAATACTGTGAAATAGAGTTAAGGCAGTATAATCTCTCTGTTACGACAGTACTACACTGTTTACATAACTAAACCCCAACTCCAGTGGTTTTTTAGCTACAGTATTACCTTCAATGCTTATCTATTGTAATTACCAAGCCAGTAATTGCATCCCATGATGGACTCCAGGATCCCATATGTGCAGCATTTTTAGTTCCTGAAAGTTTAAATTTATGTATGTATTTAGCTGAGTATTTCTTTGTCTGTGTCCAGTTTACTGATTAACCTATATCAGACTGCATTGGTAACTTGTCTCCCAATCTTTCTGTCATTTGCAAATGTTATTGGTAACGCTTTTGTATTTTTGTTTTTCCAGGTCACTGATTAATGTTAACTTGTAAAATCTAAGAACAGATCCTTATGGGACACAATAAACAGACACCAAATCAATTAGAGTTCCTTTACTGCAAGTATATGTTGAAACCTACCAGCCAGACTTGAATCTATTTAATGTCTTCAGTACTGATTCTTATCATTCCAGGTTCATAGCCAAAATGTCACGCAAAATGAAGGTAGATGTTCTGTGAAAATTGAACTGTGTTGCGTTGCCATTAATATTACTTTTGATAACCAAGATTATAAATCCAATGATAAAAGATGATTTGGATAACTGAATTGGAAACACCTACTTTCCACATACACATAATGACTGTCAACTCTTACATTGCCCCATTCCCTTAATTTGTTTTGTACACAAATTCCATGTCAGCTGACAAAACAACCTGGGTTTTTGTCCAAAACGGATATCAGGCTGACAGATCTGTAATTACTCAGGTTAACTCACTTATCCTTTTAAATATTGCACAACACTGCTTTTGTTGCAGTCCTCTGGCACTTCACAACTTCCAACAGCTATTGAAAATAGTTTCTCGTAGTTCAGTGGCTCATCAGCAACTTCTGTCAGAAGTTATCTGAACACATCCATTTAAAAATGCCTGCCTTTTGAAGCTGCCACTTGATTTCCTTCTGAGTTGGGAAGGGAAATTGCTGTTCATCATCCCCATCAACACCGTCATCATCTTCTGGTATGTATACATTATCTGTCTCTTTCCCAAAGTACAGAAAATGAAAACTTATTAAATGATTCTTTCTGTTCTGCAGAATCCCTTCTAGCACTGACCCATCATCATTATCCTTTTTCTTTCTTTTCTGAAATTCCTAGCTTCTAAAGTTTCTCTGTTACCTTTTAGACTGCAATATAGGCAAAAAAAAAAAAAAAAGGCATAATTTCATTTTTTTTCGTAAGAGGAAGGTCGGTTCAGATCTAAGGAAAGAATGTGACTGGAAGAGGCAGAGGAAGGCCCAGCTCTGCTGCCCAGTTTGTCTGCGCTTATTCTGCCAGGCAGAGCTGGTTGGTGTCATTAAGGGCAGGAGCTGACACACAAGGCAGTAGCTTCTGCTGTGGGAATGACAGCTCCTGAGAGTAGTGCTCAGGGCTGCTGGCATCCACATTTTAGGATCTGCCAGGGGCAACCAACCTGCTGCCCCAAAGCTTTCACCCTGCCCTGAGTCCCAGGGCCCTTCCTTCCATCTGCTAATGCTTTTGACTTTGAGCCATCTCCAGTTACAGAGCTCCCTGTGTAGCAGATGGCTGGTGGTGCTGTGTGTTCAGAAGATGGAAAATCTCTTATGGGGTTGCTCAGAAAGATTGCCCAGGCAACATTTGGCCACTTGAGTCATTGTTGTGCCTTTTGTTGTGCCTACAGTTGGGTTTTGCACTGGAGAAGCAACAGTATTTTGTTTCTCAAGGATGGTAAGCACAGCAGTTTTCCCAGATGAAATGTCTATTCCAAATGTAGTGTTCTGATGTAACTCAGTGAGAAAAGAAAGAAAAATGCTCATTTGTGGTTAAAAAAAACAACTTTGTAGCACCCCACTTTTAAGAGACAAAACCAGTTCATCTTTCTCTTGCTCTGTATACATACATGAACATACAGAAGTGCTTCAGATGTTTTTCATTGACATTGTGTTTTATGTTCATCAACATCCGTTAATATGAATAGCCACTCAGAATAAAACATTGCTTAGGTGAGAAAAAACCCCTACTAATCCACTCAAATTAAGCTGTCAAGAAAAAAATAGTTTGCAGAGATCTCGAGAAGGAAACCAGAAAGGTTTCTGCCTTTGCATTTTCTTCATATTTGTTAAATTAGAGTGCAGACATCATGTCAGACGAGCAGCAGTGCTTGTGAGAGTGCATTTATCAAGTCCTAACAAGAGGATGAAGAAAATTGAAATACCATTACAATCTTATTCTTGGTTAAAAGTGAGGTACTAAATTTTGCACTAATTTATTTTGACAGATGATATTCTGACAGAACTGACATCTATAACAAAATGTGACTAAAGTGGACGCAATTCAGGAAGTGATGTTTCATTTTTTTTTTCCTAACACTATGATGTCAAAGTAATAGATAATTCAGAGTTGGATTTCTTTTGTCTTAAATCCATTTATCTTTGATCATCAATACTTTTTGTTATAGGCAGACATCTACTTACAAAAGTAGCAAAAACATTAGCTTCTTAGATTGTAAGAAAAATGAAGTAATTAGTCTGATTAATATTGCCAAGGAAAACTGTCCCATCTAACCTCTATTCCCAGGCAATGTGTGTGATAATGTTTTAAAGTATGATATCATTAACAGCCTTTTCTGTCTCAGGCTGGATTTTTTCATTGGAAATGCAAACATTATTTTATTATAACTGCTGATGAGACTTAAGAGAAGATTGAGTGCTGTGGGGGGAATTCTTGAAGTCACTTTTCCATAAAACTTCAGTTACCGCTCTCTTTGGGGTGTAGGCTTGAAAGCAAGACTGCCAGTGAGTGTTCCAACAAGATACTGTAGAGGTATTTCAGATATAATTATTGCTCATAATTGTTTGCTGGCTATTGAGATAAACTCTAATCTTTGGTTGAGAAGTGCCAAGTGAAACTCATCTGGTTTCAGTCCCGATAAAGGCCCTGCTGTTCCTGGGCTTTTCTTTAGATGCTATGATGCGACTTCTCTAACGCTCACTGAGTGAAAGTGGTTACGAGGAAAGCATCGACCACAACAAGTTTAGCAAGCAGTACAGGGCACAAAGCTGCCAGGCCACTGCACTGGTTCAGAGGTCGAATAATGCTTACGTGAAGAGAGGTGATTCTCCCCGGGCAGGTGTATTTGGAGTGTGCCCCCAGTCTTGGTCCCTGTGCCACTGAGAATCTAGCTACTCAGTTGTCTTTCTGAGTGTTTGCTTTTCCTCCACAACTGAACAATGAAAAAATCTTAGTGAGCAGAGGGGACAAAGGATAATCAGATACAGTTCCTTTGCCTGCAAACTGCTATGTAATAGATTGTTTCAGAAGGTTCCTCTATGTTAGTTCAGTAAATAAAGTTTGACTGTTTTTCCTTTTTTTAATAATTGCAGTAAAGTGTCAGATGATGCATTAAAAGTACTCTCTTTAAATATGATCTTTAAATAAGAATTTAAACTTACCCCTAGCAGAGTCTGGTGATTTAAATTTTTTACCAGATCCTATTTTATTTCCTCTCTAATATCTTCATTTTGTTTTTAGCATGTCTTAGCTTGATATGCCCACTTTGTTAGCTAAGGAAGATGCAATAAGACAGTTTGGAGATACTGTCATTCTATATTGCAAGACTTCTCAGAGGCATTGTATAAGCCTGCAACCCTCATTTTTTTCAGCAATCATTAGCTCGAGCCTCTATTTTTGAAAAATAAAATCAGTAGATATTCAGTCTAGATAATTTTAGACTTTTTTTAAGGGGGCACCATGGAAATGTTTGCTTTCAATTTAATAAGAGTTTGAAATTTCTCAGAAAGCACTAATCTAAGATAAGGGTAGACAAACTGCTTAAGTAAAAATGGAAATCCTTACGCAAAAATACTATGCCAGTAGTCATCAGCCTTTATTATTGTTTTAGAGTAAAGCCTTTTCCCAGAATCACAGAATTTTCTGAGTAGGAAGGCACCCACAAGGATTGAGTCCAACTCTTAAGTGAATGGCCCATACAGAAAAATGAATACATTGATATATCTTACACTTAGCTGACCTTTAGCAGACTTCAAAACCTTTTTGCAGGATTATTTGTTTTTTTCTAATTCTTTGGTAATCTTGCCTTGGCTCTTTCACTCATAAATAAGATATATTTGATGGTTTTCCAGAGTTCACTAACAATTTCTGGGGTTTTCTTATATTGCTCTTAGATTTTTCCACTCTGTACACTGAGGGTTCTTTTAATAATCTCAGAAGATAATTGGTTTATCTCTTAGGTTCCCAAAAGCCTATGAGTGGGCCTTGTCAAGTGTGCCTTTGTGCTTTTTAACATGGCCCTGCTGTACTGCTGTATCTATCCTGGAAATACAATCCCCTCGCATCTGTACAGACAGCAGGCACCCAAGGAATACAGAGAGGAATGTTGGAACCAAGAAAGGCAAAAGTGAGAAGACAAGTGTTGCTGATATTTATTAAAATATCCAAACTTACATGACCTTCACCCCTTGGCCTTCCTTTGCATCAAATTGCAACAGCATTTGTAAAATTGTCAGAAATATAAGCCCCAAATCCCTGTCCTGTTCTTGTACTTTTATATGCATGTAACCCCAGATTCAATCAGTGAAATCTGCATCCTCAGAACAGTAGTTTTTTTGTCTTCACTATGTCATTTAACATACTTTCCAAAGTTTATAAATAGTCAAGTTATCAAAGCTGAAAACTGAGGTCTGCCTAACACGTCTCCTTCTCATAGTATGTTAATATGCATAACCATATGCTTTTCTGATTATATTAAAACCTGGACAGATGTATATGATAAGATTGTAGTTGATTTGGAAATACCATAGCATTATGAGATATATTTTTGAGGATAAAGCTGATCTTAGACACAAAATCTCATACACATAAAATATAAAACATAATTGTTGTTATGTAGGAGGGAGGATTATAGAAAAGTCTAACAAATATATTTTAAGTAAATACAAATTCTGTCCATAATTTTTAGGTTCATTGTTGCCAGTGATTTTGCAGGAAAGGGCTTGCTCATGGTTGTGCCAGTAATTCCTGTTATCAGGCTGACATTTCAAGAGCAGCCTTCTGCATTTGTACTCACTCTCCCGGACACACCAAAAACACATTCACACCCTCCCCTGAGCCCTGCCCCCAGTAAAGGGCTGCAGTGATAGTGGGAGGCATTAATGCAATAATGCCATTGCATTACCCAAATAGGCACAGTCTTTGGTGGGCATCTTTCGCTCTCCATATGGGAGAGCAACAGCTTGGAATGAGTTGCTTTGCATTGCTCGTGGAATTAGAGCATACTGCACACATGAGGGAGTTTCTCATCTCCTTATTCCTCTGGGTAAGCATCCTAGAGGGGTTTAAACTGAATCCATGAAGAAAATAGGCTGAAATCTGTGACAACAATTTGTGTATGGTTTTACTTATCACTGACAGTCTTTTCTCCCTCCCTTCCCCACTGATGTTTGTGCAGTCAGGAAGTTTTCAGCTGGATCATGATGGCACCAAAGGAAATGAACAGTGACTGATTTCAACGTCACCTTCTGATGCTCAAACAGCCTCAAAGGAGATAGAGAAAAAATTGCATTCAGACCATATTTTAAACAAAAATACTGTTCACTATTTTTTGAACATGTGGATGGTGAAAAACATACCAGCATTTTAGAAACAGAGAAATACTGCTGATAAGGAAACAGCTTAATGTATTCTGCACCATCTAGGGGAATCCCTGTCGTGTAAGTGGGATCTGCTCAGTCCTTGAGCATCTTTGCTCTCATGTAGTGCAGACTCACAGATGCCCCGAAATTCCCTATTCCAAGCAGCTGTGGGTTTGTTTCCTTATACAACTACATACAGAAACATCACTCTTTTAATCCAATTTAATCATAAAGTCTAACAGAAGAGTGCTCTTCAAAATAGGTTAAGGCAAACCTCATGTAAAGGTGTCCAGTAAGATCACTGTATCATGATCAGCTTCTCAAAAGACAAGTTCTTGCAAACCATAGAAACAAACAATTCAATTGCGTGAAAAAGAAAACATTTACAATTAATAAAAGGGACATATCAGTGCGATCCAAAGTAGTATATGACTTGCATATCTCTTAGTTACATCTTAAGCAGTATCATTATTTTCTTTCTACAACAGCAGGTGAAGCATTGGTATTTTCTATGCTATTTTGATGAAATCTTGGTTCTATACTTGCAATCATCAAATCTAACTAATATTATGGAGGAGAGGTGATTATGTGAGACTTCTATAAAAGATTAACAGATCTTATTTTGAGTTCCAGAAATGCTTTGTTGGAGAGAGAAAAAGTTTGTCTGAAGCCTCAGTGGTATTCAGAATTTGCAGTAGCCTTCGCACGGCTGATTTTTTCTCTAAGAAGACCCATTTCTCCTCTGCATCTATTTAACATTTTTATGAACCTTCTACGAGCTTTCTGTCGTAAAGACCCTCTCTGGTTTTTTTGGTTGTCTTTTCTTTTAACACTTGGCCAACTTAACACCTCTGCTTAAATTAACCTCTGCTTAAAGAACCCCTGAAGGTTAATGGTAATTATGTCAATTAAAAGAGAAAGTGAACTTTTTTTTTCTGAAAAAAAAGGAAAGAAAGGAACAAGAAAAGAAATTATAAAGTGTCCAATATAATAGAAACCAGAAAATTGTTGGGTTTTTTAATCTCACATGTGTTTTGCTCAATCAATTCACTCATTTATATTTGGACTAGATACAAGAAGTGAATGATATATAGCCTGAAAACATTCTATGCGTCTGAAAGATTCAGTACCTTCTCACTCATTGTTGCTTACATCTCATCACAGACCATTATGTTATTTCATATCAGAGGCATGTTAGTGATGTCAGGTTATACAATGCCAAAATGGAATTGTAGCGTCTTGTGCTTTTGGATCAGAGAAAGAAATAGGAATAGGTGAAGGAAGGAGGGGGAGAGAAAGAAAAAAGTAACAGAAGGACAGATTAAGTAGAAAGATATTCACTACCCTTGTAGATCCAGCAGTCTACCATTTGTCCTTCTGATCTTGGTGGTGGGGATCCCACAAAACATACAGTTCAGTGGAATAAAGTGCACCCAGGTATCCATGGGAACATGCCAAGCACCTCCCCTGTGCTGGAGAGTTTTCTGCTGTCTTTTGCAACACACTCTGGATCTGTTGTAACACTTGTGGATCAGGTGGAAGGCCTTAGGAATGAGCCTGGGGGACGCTTCAGGGGTCTTTGGTGGTTTATGACCCTTTTAAAAACAAGACACCTGCTTCTTACGTGAATGTCCTGTGCAAATGTGACATTACCAGGGGTTGGAAGAGTTTTTGTGTGAGGGAGGATTCTTTGTAGGGTCTGCTTCTTATCCGGCTTGTAGCCTCTGGTGATGGGTTTTCAACCCATTTGTACCAGAAGTTTTGCCATCATACACACAAAAACTCTTCTCTTCCTTGGCTGGTGGGGAGGGTGTGCAAATCTGGCCTCAGCAAATGAGTCTGGCTGGGCTTGGGGCAGGCTTCCCTGCCCCAAACCCACCCTGAGCTGATTTTCAGCTCAGCTGCTGGGTTTGGCTTTCCTTGTGGATACATTCTTCTTCAGCCTTGTTTACTTCTCCTTAGACCCGAGATAATTGAACAATAGTGCCACCCTTATTTTATCTCAAGTTACTATCAGGTGATTTAACTCACACTCCAAATTCACAAAATCCAGGAGGCATATTTGGGGTGGGATGGTGGTGACAGTGATGGTGAGAAGGTGGACTTTGATGGTAGCAGCCTCTTAATACAGTTAGCCCAAAGTCCTTTGGTGATCTTAAAAGTGTTTAAGGCAATTATGATTTTTAAGTCTCTTATATACCCCCATTGTGCCCAGTCAGCTTTAGGGATGGATTTTCTGACACTCCCAGTGGCAGAAGTACATCTGTTGAACTGCTATATTCCTCCTTGTCAAAAATAGATTTGTTGCTGGAGAGAAATATATGGAATATTTTAGCATGCAGATCAGACCTACATGTTGTCATAAGATCAAGAGGCATCTATGTCAATCATAGATTGATTCAGTCATGGCAGAAACATTGAACACACTGAAAATTGGTCCTTGATGAATACGTTCATCACAACTCCTGGCACACAGCGGGCTGTGCTGTTTCCCAGTTCTGGAGCAACCACATAGACTGGCTGAGGAGTCCCCCATAATGTTTTTACCAAGAAGATCACATCTGCATGGCTGCAGATGGATCATTTCCTGGCTCTGAGCTGGCTCCATGACAGTGCTGCCCTTTGGCCTCTGTCAAGGCCAAAAGCTTTGCTTCTTCACTGTCAGTGAAGTGCCAAAGCTGAGGCCAGCAGGCCACTCAAATCGGCCTCGCGCTCTGCCACCTCACAGCTCACTTTGGCAGTAGTTAATACCGTGTTCCTGGAGAGTTTGTACACAGCCAACTGTGCAAGCATGGCTGCCTCGCCCTCAGTAGCTGCTGCTTTCAGGTGTGCTCAGTGTATGCACAGACTCGGCCTCTCTCCCTCCATGTCACACCTGCCGCTCCGCCTTCTGTGGTCACCTGCCTCCCCTTGCTCTCCTTCTTTCTCATCCCGGGTTCCCCTCTCAGTAATCGGGACATGGTGTGGCAGAGGAGCCTGCCCTTCCATCACCCTCCCCTGGGAGCTAGGGCCACACAGCTGCCAGCCTGCCAGCAGTCCCATCCAGGGCCGGCATAGCTGCTCTGCCAGCTCTGCCCTGTGCCCAGGGCATGGCACTGATGCCCTCTCCCCTTGGTCACTTTGCTGGTGCCTGGTTTTTCTGAGGGCTTTGGCCCTCAGAGGTGCAATTTGGGAAAACACAAGGTGGTGGGAGCAAGCAGGACTGTGTCCAGCTTCCCTGGGACATGCAGGCGCCTGTGTTTTTGTGGCCTTTGACAGAGGGCCACTCCTTGCCCTCAGTGCATCTTTCCAGGAACATTTATTTGAGGAAAGAGCAGCTGAAGCCATGATTGGATGACATGCTTGGGTTCAGACTGTTTTGAGCTGGGAACAGGAGGCTGCTGGGACTTTCTGGATGAACATACAACTTGTGAGTACCCAGACGCCATTCCTCCGCAGGTGCCTGTGAGCCCTGGCTGTGGAGGATGCAAAAATTCAATGTCTGCAATGTTTGGGAAAAAACCCCAATGTTTTTGTCTTTCTCCGTGAATTGTCGTTTTTCCTATGTCTTAACTTGGCAAAGGGTCCTTCTGTTTTCCAGTTGTTTTTCTGTCCAACAAGCAATTTTACAGGCCTGTGTAGCAGCACTGCCCACATCTCCTCAAGGATGCACGATGCTTTAAGAACTGTGTCAGGAGCACTGCAAGGGTCTCCTGGAAAGTCCTAAGGCCTCCCCCATTAGGTCCAGGAGCACAGGAGGTGACCTGGGAGCACTCCTGAGAGTGGACATAGGTTTGGGAGGACTCAGCCTGTCCGAGGTGTCATCCCTGGGGTGCAGCCTCGCAAAGCTGCACAGGTGCAGACCTGTGTGCAGTATCTCACTACCTCATGTGTTCAGGCTTATCACTTTCTCCTACTTGCATTTGGCCTTTTTTTTCTAGCTCTCAAGCCTGCCCTTCTAAAGTTCCTTCTTTTGTATTACCTCTGTGATAGCTATGTAAAGTAAACTACAAATTTGTTCGTTACTTATGGTAATCCAGCTTTTACATTAATTTCCTGTGCTGGTTCTGCCTGGATTCTCAACATTAAGTTATGTTTTCAATGCAGATACTACGGTACCCTTTGGGAAAAGGTATTTCAAATGTTTCACCATTCATCAGCAGACATGACATTTAACATTGTATAATTCAAACACTTATATTGTGTTAATCTTTGCAATTGTGAACTCAATTGGAAATGCTGGTATGAGTATCTCTCCTCAACTTTATTACTCAGAGAAGCTTTCAAACTTAGAACTTGAATTTTTTTTTTGTTTTGAATTTATTTCAGATAATATTGTGAAATTAATTTTCATCAAAACCTTTAATGGATATGTAAAGCAAGGCAGCCACTGTTTTTCTTAAATGTATTTAAATTAAAGCACAATTATTTCTAAAACATTATAATATTCTTCTGAATATTAAGTCTACAGTATTCAGGGATTTGCTAAAGCATTCATCCAAAAGTTTATCTTCTGATTTGCAAAAAATGCAGGATTTATTCCAATTAGATGGATGGTTTCTCTTGTGATGAATAAGATAGGATTAGGTATAGTTTTGTAGTAAAAAACTAAGATTTATTACTTAGATGTTATTCTAGATGCATAATTCACATCTAGAGCTGTGACTCACATAAATGGAATGTATCAGTGTGTAACAATTGTATATAAGCTAAAACCACCTTAAAGGTCATGAATATTAAACTCTGGGGTTGTACTTCAGTTCAGTAGCTTTTTGAATATTTTTTTCAGTGGTGTGTGTTAGCAGCCAGTAAAGAATAAAATTTAATAGTTCATTTGTCTCTCTTGAAACTTAATAAACATCTGATAGTTTAGCCACTGAAATTGCACTTCAGTAGGAGTAGGTCCAAGCACTAACTCCTCCTTCATAAGAAAATGACTGCAAATTACTTCCCAGAAAGTAGCCTCATTGCTAACATACTTTCCAGATACCTCCTGAAGTCACTGATAGTGCAGATTATTGGGAAGTGGTCATAGTACGGCTGACTCTCTATGGAGCGTGTAATGATGTATGGCCTCTTAAGTGCCAGCCCCTGAAAACCTACAATTTGTGAGTTATCTTGAGTCACTAAAATAAAATAGCCATCTTTAACTCTCAAAATTATAGTGAAAGGTCAGAAACTAATTGTTGTATGTCCTCAAGTTCAGAAAGCAGATAACCAGTAGAAATATATTTTTAAATTTTCATTTATTCCATTATGTTTAAACCCTCATAGCAGGGAACGTCTATGCATGATTTTTGATTGCTCAAAGTTTTAAATCTTGTGCTTGAATGTGAGCTAACCTAATTGCAAAAGCACGAGCAGAACTGAGGATATATTTCTTTCCTTCTTCTTGAAATGTCTGCTCATATTAAAAAAAAAAACAAAGGGAATATTGTTCTCCTACTTGATGTCACTTATGGGTACCCTTGCTATAACTACCTTTGTAAATTATTTGACTGACTGTAATATTCATAGAAAGCTTAAACCAAAAAGAGATTATTATCGGAGTTGAAACCTTATTCTTATGTTTATTTTCCCCAGACTCATCAAGAAACAAAAGAAAGTGTGAGACTTTTTTCTACTTTTGCCAACCAAGAGAAGCAACCAACAGTTAATGTTAGGCATTACTAGATTAATTTTAATACTTTCTGAAGAAAAATGGTAGCTCCTTCCATGATCAGAAAGATGGAAGTTCAGCAAGCAAATTTGTTACAAGTACTGTGTGTCATCTAGGTTTGGAACTGAAATAGTTTCATCAGAATATAAACCTCTCAAACGCCTCATTAAATACATAATAAATAATCACTGGGTGTATGCTTTGAATACATTAAGGGAAAAAAATGGCAAGATATCACATTTTGGCATTTGTCTTATTAGGGAAGTGTCATTCAGCACTAGTAGTCTCATTACTTCAGACTGACTTCACCTGTGGCTGTATTTCTGACAAGAATATCAATGAGTTGTTCAAGATGTTGCACCTGCTGCTTTCAGGATAAAGGCTTAAATACAACCACTTTACTGAGTAGCAGAATTTTACCTTTTTCTGTGTCTTCTTTACTGAGGTAACACATCAGTACAGTGAGCTGTTGGTAAAATGCACTTACTTTGTAATGACTGACAAGAAGTAACCTAGCATTTAATAAAATTTTGTGAGTTTTCTTATTTGAAATATAATCTCATTTCTCTAATTGTGTTAGGCATAGTATATTGTTTAATGGATGTAATAATCACCTAATTCAGCATTTCAGGTTTTTAAAAAAATTTTTCCCTGGGGTATCTGGACCCCATCTAAGCAGCAGGAAGCAGTGACCAATCCAGCTGGTCTGCTGGAGAGGAAAATCTCTAGTGAGTAGCAGTGATGTTCAACCTGTATTAAACCGTCCTTAGGGGCCAGTATTTGCAGGACTTGTTTCTCTCTTCAAAGCCACTGTACTTAGAGAAATTGAAATAGCCACTTCAGCATTCTTTTTAAAGCAGTTTTTTGTTTGTTCCTTCCTGTGTAAACCACTTAGAATGAAATAGTGGTAAGCCACTTAAAACGAAATAAGAGGTTTTCCTCTTAAACTTTGCAGGTTGACTGGGATTTTAGGTCTAGTGAAGTTTTTAATTTGGATCTTTCCTCTGCTGTTTTGTCCTGACTCGTAACAGAATTGGAGCCCATGTCCATGCAGAATTTAACTTATTATAAAGTGGCCAGTACTTTAGGGTTTGTGAAGTGATCTCATATCCTAACTCAGCTGCTTTGAAGTTGTCCCTTAAAAACACCTGAGGTGAAATTTACTAAGTGAAGGATGATTTCTCAACATAATTTTCTATCTGAACTCTGAAAAGAAATTGTATGGTAAAGGGCTTTAGGTAGCAAAGTCAACATTAGGTGTAGAGCGTTCACTGAAAAAGAAAAAACAAATCCTATTCAGAATAACTGATAACTGGTAAAATGTAGTTTCTACTGACATCAGTGCGATAGCCTTGAAAAAGATATTCTGGGGAAACATGGAAGTGTTGGATCCTTGCCCTTTCCCAGTGACAAAGAAGTCTGGCAGAGGCTGCATGGTGTCAGTTCAATGGCCCTGGAAGCTGTGTGCCAGCAGGGCTGCTTTCTATGAACAGAGCACTTATGCTTGGGATAGACCACAATAACATACATTGGCAGATCCATTTCTACAACTTTTTTTTTGTTGTTGTTGTTGTTCGTGTGCTACCTTCAGGGAATAAATACAGACTTTGAATTTTATTGGTAACTCTCCCAGTCAAAGGTGTGAGCAAATAGATGGGAGTGGTTGAATTATTACAGCTTAGAAAGTGACTACTTGTCATTTCAGATGCATTAGCTGATTCTGCATGTGCTCCCAACTTGTTACTAACATACTAGTTTAAACGTGATGGCTGAGCTTTTTTAGTTCATAATGAACTACAAGTATACACATGATTATTTAATATGGTTATTAAACTTACAAGAAATACATTAAAATTAGAGAACCTGAATTTTTTTCCTTGTTTACTGACTCTATTCAAAGATGCACCTGTGCCATATTGAAGCATACCATATTATAGGAGATAAAACTGATGCTCTTTTTGCCTTTTTTTTTCTGTTCAGTAGTCCAAAAATTTCCTGTCTTCTCATACTTGTATTTGATGACTGTACAGTTACTGTCTTATTTAATATTATGACTAGTTTTTTACAAATTATTTATTGCAATGTGTCAGGAACTAACTTGATAATCAGATCATGTCCTTGCTCTGCTCTTCCCAAATAATTTGCCTTTACAGTAGCAAAGATTTTAAATAGTTATTCCTTGCTGTTATGTCATGCAGTCCTCTTGTTCTCATCTTATTTTCTCTGCCAAAAAACAGTTAATTAGCTGAATAAAAAAGATGTCTTGCAGTGATTCAATACTGAACACTGAAACAGACTTCATACCTCCAGCAATGTATTTAGAAGCTGGGGAGAGGCGAGCAAACAGATCATAATGTTGAGAGAGGAAAAAAGAGGACAAAAAATAGTTTCTCACTTGTTAATTTGAAAAGGGAAACTTTCTTGCAGTATGACTTGCCTCTGTAATATCCTGTGGTGAAACTGGATTTTGTGGGTATCTTATTTGGTGCATTACCTTTGTTGTGGGCTTGCAGGGTATATGGGATTTTTTGTGTGTTCACTTTTGATCCAGGTTGTGGTTCCTGTGGTTTAGAGGAATAAATGCAGCAAATAAGGCCCTAGTGGTGAGCAATAGGTGACCTCATCTGAAGAGATTACTCATGGCCCAGGTAGGTGTAGTAACTCTTGCTCCCTAACTTTTGTCATTTTAAGCACATTGGAGCATTCTTCCAGGCAGAGTTCTCGGCTGTGGGTTTTGTTGGTTTTGTAGGTGTTTCTCTAAATGGGTCTTAAAAGAGTACTTGGTATTTCCTACTGACACTGAAAGCAGAGCAAGAAAGAGCAGTCTGTCTTTCTCTTCAGCATTATGGTCTTTAAGAATTTTTAAAACAGTGATTAGCCTGTATTTCAAGGAAATGTTCTGTTCAGCTCAAATATGAATGATTCATATTTCACTATGTTATTGCACAAATAAATAAATGTCTGATTTCATTCAAAAACAGAGATTATTTGCAACACATTGTTTTGTTTTTAAGCCCCCTGAAAACACAACACACTGTTATGTGGCTTGGGAAGACCCACACAGACATTCTGTGCATCCCTTAAGAAAACAGTCTCCAGGATTCTCATAAGCACCTCATTGCTGACCTGTTTCTGCTCCACTTCATAAACAAAACCAAATGGTTCTCTTGATAAAGAGAATGGAGACAAATTTGTGAAACAGCTGTAATAATAATAATAAAAGAGAATATAAACCTTTTAGATGGAGTTCATGGGTTCTGCTCCCCACACTACTAAAGTGTTAATACAAGCAAGTAGTGCTAATTTCAATATAGCTGTGGCAAAAATGTAATACTTACTGGCTCACAGGAGCAATTTGAGGCTGAATTTTTGTTAGTTTCTTCTTTTGTATGTCTCCTGTTGATTAAGATAACATCTTTGATTTTTACTACAGCATCTTAATGTTTTTTGTTAAGATATTTAATGCATGGAATGCAATGACTGAGAATATTTACCACTGTATGTAACTCTCAGCAGCATCTTTAGATATGAGGATCCCTCTCAGAAATGGCCTTATCTAGAATTTTTGCAGTGGTGAAGAAAAGCTTCCTTTGGCACTGAGAGAAAAGTATAATGAAAATCCTCTTGGTAAAATTGCAGTCATGATTATACTGCTGTACAGACTCAGCATGAAGCATATAAGGAAAATACCTGTTTTTTTTGAATAGAGTACTAGTTGAACAGACCTTAAAAAAGGTTAAAAAACTGCAAGGTATTGTGGGGCTCAAAGTATGTTACTGGCTCACCTAGTTTTGGGTAGAGGTCAGAAAGAAAATCACAATAATAATTATTTTCCCTTTCCTAGCTGATCCTGGTGGCACAAGGCAGTTTCAGATAAGATTAGATCTTTTATTCAATGGCTCTTTCAAAGGAAGAAAAGGTCCTAGCCTGGGGCCCTGATGTAACTCTTCACTGACTACAGTCATGCAGAGATTTCTTTCATTATGTGTTTCCCCTCTCAGCTGTTGTCTGTTTGTGGACTGAAATGGATGTACCCACCAAGATGGTACAGATGGCTGTGCTCTTGGCTGTTGCACAGAATTAATTGGTGTTTTCCATTCCATATATGCCCTTACATTGTCCATACCCCAGTAGATGAGTGCACTGAACAATCTATGTAACATATGTCACAACTTCTTTTTCTCCCTGATCCTTTTCCCTGGAGGGGAAAGATGTGCAGCATACTGTCTTGCTCTGGGAGCATGGCAAACAGATATTAAGAGAACCTCCTGGGTCACCAAGGCTCATCTCTGGCTGTTGCAGAAACTTACTTTACATAATGTTCTTGTGAGCTGAGCAAGCTCCCGTCAAACATCAGACTTCTTTGTGCTGCTACTGGAGAGCTGCTATGCTACTTTCATATAAGGATTGGAAATCTTTTGTTTTGAGCTGCAGAATTTCTGCCTTGTTTTTTGCCTATTCCATCTTGTGTCCATGTTGTTCTTCATCTTAATTAGTTTTTTTCCTTCTAGACTCTCTGTCACACTTACTGAGTTTATAGACACCAATGTTTCTCTCAGCATATGTTTTGGTAGCCTGTTGTACTGTTAGTAGGGGTTTGACTGCATTTGAGATAATGGTTATTTCATCAAAGTTAAAGCTGAGAAAAATAATTCCAAATAGATTTAATTTTTCATTTCTTGCAATCATTAACTTGAACTACAGCAGGATTAGTGCTGTACTGATGTATGACCAAATCCTTCCTTAAAGTTTGGATAAGAAACTGATTACTTTTTTTTAATATACATTGCCAGAATATCTAATAGGATTCCATTTAGTCTCCTGTCCCTCCTTAGGTGAGAGTTTAAGAATAATCCTACTGGTTTAAAAGGAGTCTGTGTTGAACAAAGTTCCACATGAAACTGGGAAATATACCCTTCCAAAGCATTAAGTGCTTGCTAATGGCAAGTCAGTGATAAGGCTGTCCTGCCTCAGTCTGGGACCTGAGGAAAATCATCAAAACAGTATGGCTCAAACTGTACTGCTTTGGAGTAAGTCCCTTGGTGACTGCAGGCCCTGGCCTCTAAATGCCTGGAAATGCCTCCATCTGTGTCATTCTCAGCATNNGCATGTGACAAGACCACAGAGTTTACCCAAGTACAGGGTTGTGGGATGGGGCTGCAGTGCTGAGCCTATAGAGTGGGCTTCTTGGCGGTGAGTTCCCACCAGGCACAGATCTTCCTCTGTCCTCTTCTCCCCACAGCCATGCAGGACTGCTGCTCCAGAGTATGTCTGGCTTACAGAAAGAAAAGCAGAACTGACCTAATTGCTGAATATGATGTTGAGTCACAGGCTAGAAAAGAGGCCGTTCTGCTGCACTTCAAATTGGAGAAACTAGGGCAGTTCAGTGCAAAGGGCTGGGGCACTTCAGATGTGTTTGACACTGGACGTGTCCGGTTTGTCTNTCAGGTTTGTCTGCAACTGAGTATGACAGTGACTGCCATAGTGTGTCTGCATGGTGTTGATCTGTGGCAAATAATCCATGTTTCTGGAAAAATGCACTTATTCCTACTGGATTAAACAGAATGCCTAAACTGCCTCTTGCTACATTTTCTTTCTGATGTCTATACTTTTGAGGAGTTTTAACTTTTTTTTTTTGTGAAGAAATTTAGGCTGGTTCACAAGTCTTCCTCTGCAATTTGCTGTTTCAAACTGTTGCTGGGAAAAGGGACCTCTTCAGTCACCCCTTGCTTGAAAAGGTCTGGGTCCAGAAATGATCAGTGTATCTGATTTTACTCCCTCATTAAATTAAGGAAACATTATGGATATGGATAGCATCAAATTAATGATTCTCGTTTTGAACCATTTCTTGTTACTCTTAATAGATATGGGTTTTTATAATCTATCTGTTCCTCTTGTGTGATGGATGTTCATCATAAATCCTGTGCTCATGTCAGGCATAAAATATTCAAAGAAAACTTGGGGTTTCACCTCTCTTCATAGCAGAAGGCAGTTTCAGTTTTGTAAAACTGTTGTTTTGGCTTGTTAAATGTATAAATAGAAGTGAATTTGAGAATCAGTTTTCATATGTAGTTTGTGTATAGTTTGGACCACACAGTTCAAGTATTTCTGTCTTGGAAAGAGTTATTTCTGAAGTTCTTTCAGGTAGGAAGTCTCCTATTCTAAGAGAGAGATCATCAATCCTAAATTTTAGCTGTCATGAACACTGCTTGGTCAAATTAGTATAAATGACTTTAAAACACACTGATCTGGTAACATTTTCAAATTTGCATCCATCTTTCATTCACTCTTGTGAACATGGACTGCATGTCCATACAGAGAGCTTGGAATTAAGTCTTTTTTCTCTTTCTTATGGCTGTTTTCCTAAACTAGCTCAACTGTGGTTTGCGCCATAGAAATGTTAATAAAACTTCATTCTTACTGTCTGATCTGTTCCCTTTTCTACCTATCCATCCCTTGTTCAATATCCCCTTTACTATCCATTGCTAAGTCAATCAAGAAGCTTGCAGTCTCCAGTTC
>VYZQ01031712.1:16156-31155 GCA_013400655.1 Mystacornis crossleyi | reverse complement strand
AGGAGGGAGGGAAGGAGGGAGGCACCGCCCGCCCCACCGAGCGCAGGCGGGGCGGCCCCGCAGCGCCCCCTGCCGCCGGTGGGGGAGGGAGGCTGGGCAGCGAGGAAGGGGCGGTGGGAGAGGGGAACAGAGCGGGAGAAGGCCGGGGAACGCGGAGGAAGGCGGAGGGATGGGCAGGGGTAAGCGGCGGGGAAGGAGAAATGATGGGAAGGAGAAGGGGTGGGGAGGAAGGAAGGATGAGAAGGGCTGAGAAGAAGGGAGAGACAGGGAAGAGGAGGATGAAAAGGACGGCATGAAACGGGATGAGGGAGTGCTAGAATCATAGAATTGCTTAGTTAGGCAGCAGGAAACGCGATGAGGAGGGGATAGAATCAGACTTGTTGAGTTTGGAAAATACCTCCAAGGTAGTCAAGTCCAAGTCTTAAACCAGCATGGCCAAGTCTGCCACTAAACCCTGTCCCCAGGTGCCACATCTGTGCCACGCTCTCTCTAGGGAGCAAGGCAGGATGAATGCAACTGCGGAGGAAGGTGGGAGGGGGAAGGAGAGGGGATGAAGCTGCAGTGGAAGCTGAGGGGTGCCACGGGGCCCTTGGAGAGAGGGATTAATAAGGGCCGAGGGGACAGAGGGGCGAGGAAAGGCACGGGCAGCAGGACACAGCGAGAGGTCCCTCAGCACGCAGAGGGCGGAGGGAGGTGTGAACACCTCCTTGTGCCAAAGCTGGACCCTCTGATCGCCCCCAGCCAAACCCAGCTCCTCCTGCAGCTGCCTGGCCCAGAGCCTACGGCCTCAAGGAACAGCAACTCCAATGAGTTGAAGAAACAACTCCAATGAGTTGAAGCTGCTGTAGAAACAGCAGCTTTTACCCAAAACGAGCTGCCCAGCAGTGACTGGGAAGATCATAGATGGATGTTCACAGGTGAACAGTGGAGTGGTGAGGATTTTCTGGCCAAGTGAGGTATTCAGGGTAGTAAAAGTGAAAGAAATTTCTGAAAAACTGCAAAAATCCCTCGAATTACGGGGTGAGGTAAAATGGGTCAAACAGGGGAGACTGGCATTGCTTTACTGCCTCAGTGACATGTTGGGAAGTGCCTGGTGCCACTCTGGAAAGAGGGTGTGGAGCTGTAACAAGTAGTCAGGTGAAAGCAGCTCAGGGTGGGGAAAAGTCCTGAGGAAAGAGCAGATCATTGAAGGGAAAAAAACTGCAGGGCTGCAGTGGCTCTGGGAAGGTGGTTAGAGAGCAGGTGTCCATTTAAGGACAAGCTCATGCTCAAGGAAATTATCACCTCAAGGATTCAAAAAGTGCAAAGATCCTGGAAAATCAGGAAATGAACCACTGTATCACAGGGAAGAGCTGGGTGAGGAAGAAGAGAGAAGCTGAGAAGAGAGAGTGGAGGTCAGGAACTGTAAAAAGGTTACAAACAAAGGGAGATGGAGGGGAATGAAGACTAACAAAGGCAGACAAAGATGGACCTGGGGGAAAAGAACCTGTAAAACCCTAGAGCAGCAGAGAAAGATGTGTGAGACAGAAGACAAATGCTCAGGGATTTAACCTCTCAACATGAGGCTGAAGAGTGGCTGCTCAAAGGGAAGCAGGTTCTCCTGAGGACCCAAAGAGATTATGGGGTGGGCACAGCTTCAATCCCATAAAGGCAAATGGTGAGTCCTTGGCAGCTCCGCCACTGTGCCAACACTTCTCTTCAGGACACCTCTAACTTACAAGAGCAACAAGATCTTTTCAATGATGTTTAGTGGATGTCCAACATAATTTTTAAATTCAATCAAAAAAAAAAGAATTCACAACAAAAAATGCTGTGCAAGGATGGCTTCTGGGGTCACACAGCAGCAGAGCTCTGCTGGAAATTCTCCACACGGTGATGGTCACGGTATGGTCCCACCATATCAGTGCTCTCCGCAGCCAGAAATGGTCCCAGTTCTTGGGCAGCAGAACCAGCATCCCTGGTGGGGGGTACCTACACCTTCAGAAACTCCTATCATGAAGCTATGATGTTCAAAATTGACATTTCTTGCCCCAAATAGCTAAAAAATACTATCATGAGGTAGTTAGGGTTGTAAAGAGAGAAGTCATGTGAACCTACTGCTTCTTCCAGTGGAGTTAATTTTATGGTTAAGCTCAATGATCTCAGAGGTCTTTTCCAGCCTTAGTGATTCTGTGATTCATAGACTGCAGCACAGTGCTCTCTGTGCTGATGACACAGCAGGTGATGATGTGTGTTTTGGGGCTGAATAGCATATTTGAGGGATATTTTTTATTTTAGCTTATTTTATATAAGGTATATTATTATGTATTAACATATTTTTTATATCCTCTTCCATGCCATTCTTGCTCCACTCACAATTCATGAATGAAGGTCCTCTGTCCTCCCTTTTTCCTTCAGAACCAAAACAGCAACGATCTCAGGGTGAAGAGCCAGCAACACCTCAGTGTCACAGGTTTAGTAGCACAGCCAGGGATAGGAAGGAAAAGCCACAAAACTTCACTTAAAGTCCCATCCACTGGTCGTGAATAATTTCTTGTCTTTCTTTTGCAGTCCATAAGAGAGAATTCTGTAAATTTTCAACTCTACTGCTTTTTTTACAGAGGGAGGAAACACTGTTAAAACCTTGTTGAAGCACCAGGACAACCCATCTGTTTCATGTGTCTTTACAAATACAGAAATTACTCATAATACTAGAAAATCCTCAATCCTGTGATAATGAAATCAGCTCAGTCTGAACTCAGCTTATAGAAAAAAAAAATCAGAGCAACATTTACAAAGGAAATAAATCAGATTAATGGAAGGTAGGAAGAAGTACGGGAAGGGAAAGCTGCCTTTAAAATTTCTTCCCTGCCAGGAGCAGGACTGAGATGGTTNTGCTGTGACATTCGTTCAACAATTCAAGCAAATGCATTTTGATTTAAAAAAAAAATTAATCCTTTCCGCCACTTTTCAAGCATGCTCTTTGGGTTCTTCTTTTTAAATTGCTTCCCTTCAGAAAACACAGAAATGTAACCCAGGAATACACAATGAAAGCAACAGCTCCAGATCCCACAGCACCTGGGGAACACCCCTGGCACAGGAGCCACTCATAATGCAAACACTAATCATGAAGCAGCCATGTTAATTGGAACCCTATAGACAGGCTGATCAGAGACAGGAAAATTGATTAAAAACTGTGCTGCCTTGCCAAAATCTTCCTCTCTGCAAGAAGCAGTCAGGTAATGCTGGCTTACTGAATGTCTGAAAAAGTTCAGGCAAGTCAGCTGAAACCCAATAAATGTGCATGTCAGATGGGAGTAAGTACCAGCAGCAAAATAAATACTATGGAGATCAGTTAGTGTCATCTTTCTCTTCACTTCTCTCTCAAAAAAAAACAAAACAAAACAAAAAAAAAAAACACCAAAAACCAAAACAAACAAACAAACAAAAAACAAACAAAAAAAAAACCAACCACCTTTTTCCCCACAAAGTGATAGCTGCATTCTTAAAGTGACTATGGATAGCAGTGCTGGTTGCAAAGATTCATTATTCTCCCAAAGATATTCATAAAGCCTTTCTTTCAGCCCATATCCCTAGTCACTGCCTTTTTAAGGAAACAAAGAGTCTGAAAAATATGCAGTTTTTGAAAGCCTGAGTTTGGAAACCAGTTATTTTAAAACAAATTCTCTTTTGTTTTTTTCTTGAAACAAACCAAAACGTTTAGAAGTGTTTTTTTCTTGCAGAACTCTATTTGGCAAAACAAGAAAAAGAAGTATTTTCCTTCACAACTTGAAAGGTTTCTCCATGCCCTCTCACCTTGCTAACACTCAGTGGAGTGGTTTTGCTTTCCACAGACCCCGACTTTTTATAAACCCTTTTACTGCTTGGGATAAGTGCTGTGAGAAGCTCCTTTAGCACGAAGTGCAATGAGGCCATCACACACAAAACTCAGTTTAGTCAACACTTCCCTCTACTGGGAAAGAAAAATATTGTCGTTTATTTTAATTCCCTTTGAAATAAGGGGAAAGACCAGGATAACAAGGGGTTTTCCTGCCCAAAGATGGGAGATTTGAGGGCATGTGGGATGAAGAAAGGGCAATCACCAATACACTGCTCTTTTAGTAACCAGGCAGAAGGGGTTTGGCCATCCCATATTGATTCCCCTTCAATGAGGACCCACAAATTCCCTTCTCTGATGGCTTCCCAGCCCCACTGAGAGGGAATAAGCAAACCAGCCGGGCTGGGACCCCCCCACAACCCCACCACACCGTGCTATGGAAAAAACAAGGTCAACCCACTATGCCAAACCCCCTGTGTGGATCCCACATTGAATCACATCAGGGATGATGCTAAAACTTCCTTGTATAACACAGCCTGGGATCTGGGCTTATTCCTCCCTCTGTAATGAGAGCCCTGATTCCTTCTCATCCCCCCACTTCAATTCCAATGAGCAAAGAGACCCTGACACAAACCCAGCTGCTGTGTCAGGATACATCTGTATCAGTCTTCAGCTTCTGCCTTTTAATTAAGTGTATCATCCTCACGGAGCAGCTCTCATCGAGCATCCACGGGGAAATCCTGTAACGCCTGGATAAATTGCTACATTTGTTCAATCAGACTCAAAGACATAACCCTAAAGTGAGCTAATCTAATTTAATGGGGGAAAAAAAAAGTTACAGGCAGGCAGTGCCTCTGTCAGCGACTGTGTCCAAGTGTGAAGAAAGCGTTCAGTGCTCTGAGAGACATAACAGCTCACATCATTAAAGTAAAATTAATTTTCATCTCCCTGAAATGGCTCACCTCTCAATCCCTCCAAAATTAGGCCACTTTATGTCTAACCAGAAGACAGCTGCATTTTAATTTAGAGGGGAAAGAAGGTTATGCTGGGCTGGGCTGAATTATGACCCATTACCATGCTTTTGCCACCTGTGGCCAGCACAAATATTTGGTGATTAGGCTGTTCAGAGAGCAGAGGAACACAGCTTCACTAAGGGGAAAAGCATTTATATAGGGCTTAGTGATTAGCAGGGTCAGAAAGGCAGAACTTGAGTTTCCAGAAAAGCTTTCTGTGCTTTCTGGAGGAAGGAAGGATATCCAAGCACCCCCTTTCCCTACGTCAGGTAAAGCCTCCTAAAAGGGGCTGGTCACACGCTGAGCCTTTGCAGAGCATAAATTCAAAATTTATTCCCTCCTTTTTATGCCAAAGGCACGAATTCAAGAAACAAAAATCTTTTTACCCTGCCACCTCTAACAGAAGATCAGAACTAAAAACATCCCCGACAGAGCCAGAGTCAGCTGGTTGATTGATTGGTTTCAAACACTACCTGCAACCTGCAGTTAGAAACAAGCCTGGAGAAGCATCTTTGAGGCACAGCTAACAAGAAAATCTCCACAAGGACTTCAGGGAAATTCCAAGTGGTAATTTTCTCCATTTAGTACCCTGATCCCTCTTCTTTCTTTCACTGCAGTCCATCATACCCTCCCTGCTCCATTTTAACACTAATTAAAGGCAAACTTCCTTCCACTACATTTACTTAATATTTTACATGAGTCATGAACCATTTCCTTTTTATTTTTTTAATTTGAATCTCCTTATTAATTGTAATGCCTATTAGTTTGTATTCAAACTCTGCCATTTCAGCTTCTGGGAAGTGCTTGGGGTAGAAGGACTTAAGCAATAATGACCACAATGTTTTTCAGCACAGAAACAATCCTGGGGACTTCCTTGGGACTCCTCTAGGCCTATTCATGCTCACATAGGTCAGATCTTGGGCAAAGTGTGGTCACAAGTGGTTAAGTGACTCAATTTCTGATAAAAGCTTGACCAATTTGAGGCAAATTAAGGTGAGCTCTTCTTTTCCTTTTCTTGTAGGGTTTCCTGTAAGGGCACGGAAGGACAAAGATGATGTAGAAACCTTTCTCCGGTGCTCCTCATTGATCCTTTCATCCTTATATTAAGTTTCAAATCCAGGGTTTGTAGCCTACTCTCCTCTGACTATCTGTGTTATTTTATTTACAAAAGTGCCCATGGAGCATTAAGATGTGACAATATCTTCTTCTGAAAAGAGGACAGCGTGAGGACTGCCAGGGAGATGACCCTGCTGGGTTAATAGCTGGGCTCCATGATCTTAGAGGTCTTTTCCAACATTAGCATTTCTGTGGTTCTAAGACTGAATTCAGGGATTATCATTATTATTTTTTCAGCATCTTCAAGCTGATCAGCCTCAGGAGCCCCAGGTGGACATGAGGCCTGCCCTCAAACTCTTTCAGCTCTAAAACTCCTAGCTTGATGCTGCAAAGAATCCTTTAGGCTGGGAAAGACCTTCAGGATCATTAAGCCCAGCCATTAACCTAATACTGCCAGGTCCACCACTAAACCCTGTCCCTACATGCAATATCCACGTATTTTTTGATCCTTTCCAAAGGATGGTGACTTCACCACTTCTCTGGACAATCTGTTCCAATGGCTGAATGCCCCTTTCATGAAGGAATTTCTCCTAATATCCAACCTAAACCTACCCTGGTGCAACTTGAGGCCATTTCCTCTTATCCTACTGCTTGTTATCAGGGAGAGGAGACCAACCCCTGCCTGCCTACAACCTTCTTTAAGGCAGAGCACCAGCAGCAGGTCAGGGAGGAGATCCTGCCCCTCTACCAGGCCTTGGTGAGGCACATCTGGAGTCCCATGTCCAGTTCTGGGTTCCTCAAGACAGGAGGGACATTTTGCTCCTGGAGCAGGCCCAGTGGAGGCTACAAAGTTGATTAAGGGACTGGAGCATCTCTCTCACAAGGCTGAGGGACCTGGGCCTGTTCAGCCTTGAGAAGAGGTGGTTGAGAGGGTACCTCATCCATGTGTGTCAGTATCTGAAGGGAGATGTCAAGAGGATGGACCAGGCTCTCCTTGGTAGTGCCAAGAGACCCAGTCTTGAGCAGAGCTCCACCTCTGAGTGAGTGCTACACAACAAAAAATAATTACTGAATATATGCATGTCATGGTTTAACCCCAGACAGTAATTAAGCACCACTCAGCCACTCACTCACTCCCCTACCAGTGGCATCGAGGAGAGAACTGGAAGGGCAAAAGTGAGAAAGTTCATGGGTTGAGATAAAGACAGTTTATAGATAGAGCAAGAGCCACACGCACAAGCAAAGCAAAACAAGGAATTCATTCAAGACTGCCCAAGGGCAGGCAGGTGTTCAGTCATCCCCAGGAAAGCAGGGCTCCATCACACACGATGGTGACTTGGGAAGACAAACACCATCCCGCTCACTATCCCCCCACTTTATACACTGAGCATGATGTCACATGATCTGGAATCCCTTGGTCAATTAGGGTCAACTGTCCTGGCTGTGTCACCCCCCAGTTTTCCATGTGCTCCCACTCCCCTCGCCAGCAAGGCGCTGTGCAAAGCAGAAAAGGCCTCAGCTCTGTGCAAGCCCTGCTCAGCAACAACAAAAACACCTCCATATTACAAAACCTGTGTCCAGCACAAAGCCAAATAGTCTTATCCTAGTTACCAAAAAGAAAATTTACCCCAGGCAAACCCAGTACATTCCACCCCTTATTATTCCATATCATTTGCATCATGGTCGGGTCATAAAATATCCAAACACAGCTTCATTAACCACGACCTCCCTTCCCATCCTTCAACACAAAAAACAAATGAGGTATCTGAATGATCAGAGCCCAAGGAAAGAGGCAATGAACTTCCAATCCTTCACACAAAGGGATGAAGCATGGTCTGAATATATGTGAGAGGGGTGTAGGGAGCCAACAAGAGCACCCACCATCTTATTGGATCTATCTGCTCTGATAGGGCTTCAGTCCCAGCAGTAAAACCCTCTGGTGGTGGGAATGTGATGGCCAGTGAGTCTCATCAGTGGTCAGAGTAGTTTTCTTAACAAGGTCTGCACCTCACAGTCCTTTGTGTTCATGTAGTCCACAACTTTGGGCTCCATCCGTCATGATGGCCACTCAGGACGGCAGGAATGGTGTGTTGCACTGAGTTGCTGGGCACCAAACCCAGATCAGGTCAGGTCACTCTGCTCTTTCACTTCTTTTAATGCTTTTCCTCCATTGATCCGTGTGGCTCCTGGTACGGTGATTCCTGTAACGTACAACTCGAACAATGGCTTACAGCATTTAAAGGTGCATCCATTACAGTCTCCACCCCTGGTTCTTTGGGGCCAGGTTCCAGGGTTTAGCACTGCAATGAACTCCTCCTCTTGTTCCCAGCCTGGCTGTCACAAGGGGTTCCTGTCATGGTCCACATCCACATCCTAGTCCTCCATGGCTGCGGGGAACTGCTCCTCACAATCATCTTCAACACAGGTTTCAGGGGCATCTCTGCTGCTCCTGCTCCACTGTGGTGTTCCACCCATGGGAAACACTTCTCCCCAAACTTCTCCGACACAGGCCCTTCCCACAGGCTGCAGTTTTTCACAAATGCAATGATCCTCCCAGGATCACAGCCTCCTTCAGGCATTAACCTGCTCCAGCATGAGGTCCTCCAGGGGTTGTCTGCTCCATCATGGGCTCATCCACAGTTCACAGTCCCTTGGATTGGAGCCCACACTGGAGTCCCAGCCTGGCCAGTTCAGCAGCAGCACAGACACACCAGCGATGCTCTGGCCATCTGCCAGCCCAGGCAGAGCTGAGTATCTTGATCAGCACTACAGAGAGCAGCAATTGCAAAAAGGAGCCACTAACGAGGCTCTAATACACAGCCAGGCAAGTGAGGCCCGTGGCAAGCACAGGAGCCTGCCAATTAAAAGCTAAATTGCAATAACAGCTATTAAATCGATCTAGCACATTTCAGTAAAATCTCTCATTGTCTCTAATCCTTCGAGCCGCACATGGATTGTGATAAAGAGTCTGTTGTGGTTTAATCCCAGGCAGCCGCTCAGTCACTCCCCCACCAGCAGCATCAGAGAGGGAATCAGAAGAGAAAAGGTGAGAAAACTCATGGGTAGAGATAAAGACAGCTTAAAAAGTAAAGCAAAAGCCACATATAAACACAGCAAAACAATGAATTCATCCAACATTTTTCCACAGGCAAGCAGGTGTTCAGCCATCTTCAGGAGATCAGGGCCTCATCACACACAATGGTGACTTGGGAAGACAAATGCCATCACTCCAAACATCCCCCCTTTTTATTTACTGAGCATGATGCCAGGTGGTGTGGAATATCTCTTTGGTCAGATGGGTCCCAGCTGTATCTCCTCCCAGCTTCTCATGCACCCCCAGATCCCTCACCAGTGTGGCAGCACAAGAAGCAGAGAAGGCCTTGATGCTGTGCAAGTGCTGCTCAGCAGCAGCAAAAACACCTCTAGATTATCAACACTGTGTTCAGCACAAATCTAAAACCTAGTCCCGCACTAGTTACTATGAAGAAAATTAACTCTCCTCAAGTCAAAATCAGCATGATTCACCAGCTACATGTTCTGCTTGAGAGATGAAGAGTCAAGTACTAACCAGCATCTCTTCGGGCTTTCTTCTTCTCTCTTTGTTCTGTTTGCCAGGAGGCTGCAAAATTCTCACCCTCTCCTGCTTACTCACACTCCTGTTTTTGTATTTCCATCACATTCCACCACCAATCTCCCCCTCATTTTTATTTATGCAGAAAGTAGTTTTAGACTAGGCTAGATCTGGCAGCTAAGGCAGCAGGCCCAGTTACCTCCTGAGAAAAACTACATTGAAGTCACCAGGTTCTCCAATCATCCAAAAATTCAGCCTGTTAAAAATGGAGGAATCTTTCAAATATTTCAGTTTTGCCTCTTTGGAGAAGATTTTATACAAACCTTTAACTTCTCAAGGCCTTCAACTTTTCATATTTCATCCTTAGTGCCATATCCTTCCTCTGACAAATGGAGCCCTTAAGAACCAGATGCCCTTGACTGGAAACGTCCCATGACAGCACATCAATGCACACAACTGAACCACCACATTTTGCTTTTCCAAGCTGATCCCTCTGAGTGCAAGGTCAGACCCTGACTGGATATTGAATATTCTCCTCAGCATCAAGCAAAGTCAAATTTTTTTTCTCCCCTGCAACATTTGAATGCTCTCTCATAGAGAGTTTGTTGTATTTACTCTTTCATCTGTTTTCAAGCATGGATTTGGGAGTGACTGTAAACGGGATAGGACTGGGGCTTCTGCCAGATTTTTGGGGGAATTGCTCTACTCAACACAGCCATCCACAGAAAATAACATAAAATCCTAACACCTAACTCTGGTCTCCAAAAGAGTTGGAAGACTATAACAGCCCCCTCTTTTCAGGACATTGTAGAGTACAACAGCAAGAATGGAAGCTGGAAAAACAGTTCCCATCACCTGTTGCTCCTCATATATTGCTTTTTCTAACTGATTTTCACTCCTTAGCCCTTTCTGCACTCATTTCCATATAGGGAAAAAAAAAGGGGGGGGGGGGGGAAGAGGAAAACAAAAGCCCATTTCCGCAGATTATTTGAAAGTAAAAGAAAAGTTGAAGAACAAACATGGGTAAGACAGAGGCAGGAACTCCTGAATGCAGTGACAACTGGTCCTATTTTCTTTTACACATGGGGTAACTATTTAGCTATTTTTGAACAAACATGGAAACACTTAAATCAATCCTGTCAGTCCCACCCCAAAAACATACCACAACTCTAAATGCAATCTCCTTTCACACCTCAAACAAAATACTAAACACAAAAAGTACAACAATGAATCCCAACCCTTGAAACAAGCAAACAAATACAATCATTTTTTGAGGAAAAAAAATACAAACAAGCAAGGATAAACTCTCCAAGCCCACATACATTGAAAGCCTGGCTGGAACAACAATGACACCAACAACTTCTCTAAAACACAGAGTAAATATAACTAAAGCTGTGCTGCTACCTGGTTAGACATGGATGCCACTACTAATTTAGAGCATAGGTACCAACAAACCCCAGTCCTTACTCCAGCAACAGCCAAACAAACCACTCCCAAAACCAAACAAACAAAACCAACAAAAAACCAACACTCAACCAACCCAAAAAACCAAAATCAACAAAAATAGCCTTAAAAAACCCACAAAAATCTCCTAAACCCCCAAATTAAAAAAAAAACCACAAAAAACAACAAAACAAACAAAAAAAAACCCAAACAAACAAAAAAAAACCCAACCACCACCCAAATTCTCCCAACCTACCCACCCATCTCCTTCCTTATAAATACTTTGTGTCCTGATTGTTTATCCCTTTCAGCTGTCTCTTGATGGATGAATGCATTAACCCCATTCTTGACACACCCAACTCAGCTCCTGACGGTTGGTTCCTGCTCTTCAACTCCATCCAAGGAGGTGAATTTTGGTTGCACACCATCCTGGCTATAACGACCACGACAAACTCAGCTGTGTTATTGGTTTGTCAGATATAGGAAGGTGTTGACAAGAGCCAAAAGGTCGCTTGATTGTTGAGAAAATGCCTGTGCGAGAGGATTTAAGAGCTCCTTCCACTCACATTAAAATAATAAATACAGAGGTGATAGTGAATAATATTTTCATTGAAGGTACTAAAAAAAGTTAATGTAGTATTAAAGGTGTATCAAGAACCAGTGACTTGGCACTGAAGTCAAGCTAATTTAAATGAAGAGGTAAGCTTGTAATTTTAAGTGTGAGGCTGATGAACTGGGAAACAAATTACCAGGTGGCAAACATTCTTCTTGATGTCCTCAGGTCAAGAGCTGTAACCCCAGCAGAACAAAGGACTTTAGGCAAATGAAGCCAAACCCACCTTTAATATATTTGGCAGCACCGACCTGCCCTTCCAGTTCCTTTCAGTGAAAACATGGAAAATACCTTTCCACTTTCTGGTATTACTCTCCCAAAACATATAAAGTCTCAGGGACCATCTCAATCTACTTGATTGGATAAGCAAACACACATTAAAGTATTAGATCTTGCTGCTGTGGGGCAGCTTGTGCTTTATGACCAATAGGGTACAAATGACAAATTTTTCCACGTGCATCTTCCAGCTTTCCTCTGTGCCAGAGGCCTGGTCCGTAGCCATGGGATCATGACAAGCTTCCACAGGGAAAACTCACCACACAGAAACTGCAAACTGCACACCCTCCTATAGGCTTTTGGGGGGAGGGTGGTTGATGCAGACTCCATTCAAAATAAACCTTGCTCAGTGCTCTGGTTTAACCCTCACCGGCATTTATTCCCCTCTCAAGCACCTCAACTTTCATTCTGCAGGATTGAACAAGCCAAGATTCCAGATTTCTTTCTAAAGCCTTTCCAATTTCATGTCTGTTGATGAAAGCCTTTAAATCTTATTTGGTTCATGTGACTTCCTTGGGCAGCTCGCACCAGTGTGTGCCCAGGGCAACCTCACCAGTGCCTCCCCTTTGCCTCAGCCCCACCTGCCCACCACGGGCTGTGTCTCAGCTGACAGACCTCCACTTCCATTTCTCTGCCTCGCTGCACCACCTTACACATCCCAACCCTTCTGTTTCAGTGACTGATCCAGGTCTCCACAAGGATCTGCTGTTTGCATCCCCTGGAAGCAAATATCCCCCTTTGGCCCCCAGCAGAGTATTTCATGCTCTGCCCTATTACATTCTCTCAGGATACCAAGCGATAAGATTTGCCACATTCTTCTTTCTTAGTAAATAGTTTTCAAAACTTTTTTATTCAATTTTTCACTGTCCTTCAAATCCTTGATTATTTCCCCTCCAAAATGTGTCCCACAGCCTTGCAATATACTTAATTCAGATCAGCAAGTGTCTGCTTGAGCTGCTTGTTACTCCTTTTCTAATACATGTATTTGATTTAGGTTGGATCTTGTGGATTTTTTCCTCTCCTGCTACCTTTCCTGATTTGACAGTTTCTCACAAAATCCTTAGAGAGAGATATGCAGGTTCATGTGCCAGTTCTCAACAGAATTTTTGCAAAGAGTTTATTCTGGACCCCGGCATTGCTTTAATTCCCTTCTGTGTCCATCCATGGATTTACTCGCATTCCCATTCAAACACTTCTTGTTTGCCCAGGAAAATATGATCCCATATTGGCAATAGTCTTCACTGAAAATTAAGGAGATTATTTACCTGATATTTATAACATATATAGATAAATCTACTTTAAAGCTATCCAAAACCTCATCCCTGCCCCATTTTAAACCAAACTCATATCTTTACTTTTTCTTCTCCTTTCTTATATAGCCAGTGATTTATTTATTACTGTTTCAGCTTCCTATTCATGGTCTAATTCTCTTCTACACTGGAAATTCTCACTCATTTTTTTTTTCTGAACTTTAAACTGCAGATTTCTTTTATCACAACCCTCTTCCCCTCCTCTAAGATCTCTGCTTCCTGCTAATATTTTTTCAGGTAGTTATTTACCTGTTCAGGTTTCACTCTCTATACTTGAGACAGAGGCCCTTTTTTTTTTTTTTACATTGAAAATGTCATTTTGATCGAAAACCACTAGGAGGAAGCATTCAACAAGTTTCCCTGTCCAGATGTATATCCCAGTTTTAATTTTATTAAATTCAAAGAGTGTTGAGAGGAAATAAGGAGCCTGTTGGGTCACAGTTCCCCTTGAAAGTGCTGCAGCACATAACCCCTTGAAAACACGTGTAACTCTTTACCTTCCAGTCACACTGGCTTCTCTGCTCCTGCTCAAAGCAGTTTGGTGACTCCATCCTCTGAAGAACAGAAGCCACCTCTAATTTACAGCTTAATTTTCCCCCGACTATTCTATTTGTCTTTTAAACATTTTTCTCCCTCGCTTATAGTTTCCCACCTGCTTTATTTACTGAGAGTTACGGTGCACCCTCTCAGCTGTTATTTCTAGGCTGAACAAACTAAACTTGAATCTCTCCTCATATCACAGATTATTATTGATCCTAGCATTGCTTCCCAGTACATGATCCAGTTTTAATTCACAAATGTTGCATTAAAAAGGTGTCTGGTGAACATGAGGAAAAAATGTCACCTTTCTTTTAAGCACAATTGGAGTTTCATGCCATGCAGCTCCTTCAGTTTGCCTAAGAGCTGAGAAACACTGAAATAAATTATTTACGTGGTTCAGTTAATGATAGTCTCAATGGTAAAGTCAGTTTAACTTATCCTACACGTCCTGAAGAAAATATTGCTGAAGGAAATAGCTTTTTATTCATTAGTTTCTTTTTTTTTTTTTCCAGCCCCCTTTAACTCTTTTGACTGGTTTGCAAATATTCAAGGATTTTCCATTACTTTGATTTCCTATGAAAAATGTGCGTGCTTTAGGTGCTGAAATAAAGCCCACTACAGAGAGGTACAGATGTTCTGGAATCCTCATGTGATTTCTCATTATATTTATTGTTCCACATCACTGTCAAAGGAATAAACTGATACATCATGTGATTGAGCTTGTGTTTCTCACGGGCTGTCAAAGATAAAAGCTCTCAAGCCTCAATTTTTTGTTGTCTCTATTAATGACCTCTTTAAAAATGCAATAATTTAGGGTAAAATTTTAAGTGCTATATAGTTTATGGAAGAGGTAAGTGTTGAAGAGACCAGGCTGTTAATGCAGCCTGGCCAAAATAATGACTAAAATCGCATGAAATACTGCTCTGAATAAAAAGGACAGCAATCCATCTGGAAACAAGGCTGTATGTCACACAGCCATCACAGGAAAGCCTGATGTTTGTAAGAACATCAGTAGGGTCCAAAATCAAGAGGCTCAGAGGTGAACCAGAAAGTTTTGTAGGATTATTTCCTTATAAGGGCATATTTTCTAACTGCTCTGCTTATATTCCAAATTTTATCTCCCAAATATTTGGGACCTTCTTGTGTTTGTAAGGTTTTCTTGTGGTCTTTCATTATGTAAGAAAGGTGGAGGGACACTTTTTATCGGGGTTTGAGACTGAAAGAAGGTGGGTTCATCTTGGACATAAGATATTTTTGCTATAAGGATGGTGATGCCCTGGCACAGGGTGCCCAGAGAAGCTGTGGCAGCCCCATCCCTGGAAGCGTCCCAGGCCAGGGTGGACGGGGCTTGGAGCACCCT
>VYZQ01031711.1:87659-101327 GCA_013400655.1 Mystacornis crossleyi | reverse complement strand
TTTTTTACACTTCACTGATTAAATTTTTAGTAACAGCTCATGAACAAATTAATCACCTCTTCAGAGAGTGTTCATTAAAAATTGTCTTTTTTAGTGTTTCTCTAAGGCTTTTCAAGTTTGTGTAAACACTGATGGCAGCTCCCCCCGTGATCCTCTGCTCCCATGGAGTAAGAGCTTCCCACAGAACGCCGCGCAGGGGGAGGCCGCACACACCCTGCGGGCTCTGCACCGCCCGGGCTGCCGCAAGCAGCCACAAACGGCCAGAGAGTACCGAGGTCTGAAATCAGCCCATCCTCCTTCTCTCACAAACAGAGCTTTAGTCACTCGTGAGTGTAAGATTGTCTCCCAACCCCATTAAAGGTGTGTTAGCTGCATTCCCTGTGCTCACCTGTTTTGAACCTACTTGTTCCTTCTACTTTCGCAATTTCTTGTGGTCATGAGGCCCACAGTTTAATCCTGCGTTGTTGGAAGAATGAGGGGTTTTTAATTTTTTTAATAATCTGCTTCATAATTTTAATGGATGTATCCTACTTCCCATAGTGCATGAAACGGAGAATTCTCGCTTTTCTCAGTGTTAAAGGAGACATAAGAGCTGACAATTGAGGAGCTACTTCAAGTGCTGTAATCTCTCTTCTGTGCAAATGGGCCTCGTGGACTCTTTGCAGAGGCAGCTGAACCTCCTCAAAACCTTTGGTTAAAGAAGGTGGATGACAAAATGGTATCCAGATGAGATTATTTAACATTGCAAGTCCTTATGCAGCTTTTAGGAGAATCACTTACTTGCTAAATAGAGTGCAACAGCTCCTTGGGAGCCATTCCAGTCTGTCAGGTAAATCTGTAATTAGTATCCAGTTGATCTGAAGCGTGGTGCTGTCATTATATTGATACAGACACACACATCAGAAAACATTACTGCCTGGGCTCAGCAGGCAATTCACAGACTCTAAGAAAGCAGTTTATTTTTTTAAAGCCTACTCATTTTTGTTTCATAGTTTAAATATAAAATCATAATTGCAACAATATTTTTGATTTTCACTTAAGCATAAAACAGATGAGACATCTGTAATTTTTTCTGTGATTTCTATGCTTTGAAAATAGTCCAGATCTTTTAAAAAGAACTGTGAGATTTTTTGGTTGTTCTTTGTTTTCTAAGCACATAGGTTCTGTGGTGATGTTAAACTGGTAGCAACAGAAAAAAGAAAATGAAAGATTGTCAGTGCTTATCGTGAAAATAAATTTTACAAAAGTTTGGCTTTAGTGCACCCAAATGGAATTCCAGCTCAATTTGTTTGAATTTCACAATTTATTTTTTTAAATGGCAGAGGTCTATGCCCCTTAGAAGTAAACAGAAATCCCATATTTTGGCCTAAAGGTTTAAAATATGTAGTCATGACTAAAATAGAAGGGAAAAAAATGATGTGTCAACTTGTATCTACTATACTTCCATTACCTTCAATAAAAATTAAGATAAGTACACTGAGGTGGATTTGGCTGCAAAAATGAAATTCAGGCATAGGATGCTGTGAAGTTTCCATGGAGAAGAGCAGATGCACAAATCAGATACTTTGTTTAACATCCCCATCTGATTAAAAATTATATTGCACTGTAGTCATCTTCTTCTGACTGGTGGCTTAAGCCTTCAATATTAACTAAGCATTACTTTTTCTTTCTCATACACTGACCACAGGCGTGGGATAGGGAAAGCAAGGCACAGAGGTCTGATGGGGTATTGTCTGATGCACAGAAAATGGGTCTGTCTGCAGCTCAAATACAGGAAAATGGGTCTCTTGTCATTTTTTCCATGGCCTCAATATACCACTGCCAGTGGAAGCTTAAAACAGACTCCTTAATGGGCCAGCATCAATAATAAACTATTCTCATTCGCATGACATGTTTGAAAGGAACAATGGGAACAAGGAGTGAATATTACATGGACTATTCCAGTCTGATACATTCTCCAAGAGAACCACAAAAGCTGTGAACTGTTACATACATGCAGGGGTGATTGATTTTCCCTTAAAATCGCATTTAAAGGGAAGATTTTTCTTAAAAGTAAGCCAAATCAGGCATGCTGATATGCCAGGCCTAAGTAAAAGTAGAAATACAAGTGCTTATTGAACAAGACATCAAGACCAGGCTTGTGACTAATGAAATAGACTGAAACTGAGGAAAACCTGATGCTTATTTATTTCTCAGTTTATTCATAGGGTGGAGAAAAATAGTACACGAGTGCAAGTCTAGATTCCAAAAATTAAATATTTTGAAAGAAACGGAAACAAATTTGGGTCAGAAAAACTGTAGGTTTGGCTGACATACATATGGTCTTTTCAGGAGAAAAAAAGTAAAATTCAAAATGATTTACCCAGCTCTGAAATTGAGGGCATTGTCTACATTCAGTCTCTAGAATTTTCACCAATGCCTTGTATTGTTGTCAGAAACACACATAACCTCTTCTACTCATCCCTCATCTGCAGTAGGTGTTAAAAAAAAAAAAAAAAAAAGAAACCACGAAAAAGCCCCTTGTATAAGAGGGCCTAGGATCGCTCTTTACACAGTGCATGTACATCAACCTGGCCAGGTGGGCTTTGTCTTTCTTGGGACTGGGGGCTCTACCTTTATAAAAATGTGATGTGATTGGGATTCTTTTTAAGCTGTTTGTCTTGGCACCAAATGGAATCAGTGGGTTAATTTATCACCCAGTCTTTCCATAAAGATATTTATTCAAATACTGTAATTCTCATTGTAGATTCAGTTTTGTACCAAAGGAGACTCTGACAGAAATAAACTTTGTTAAATTGTACGGAGCACAAACATAGAGGGTAATTACAGCAAGCAAATAATGGAAGAGACAAACAAACTGGAGTTCAGAATATTCTCAACATTCACAGAGACTAGAAATCACATTTGGTTTTGTAAACATGTTGCCTGGTAACACTGGGATTAAGTCCTCATCCAGTATTTTAGAAGCATGTTTAAGATGGAAATTTCATATTATTTGAATCACTCAGGCCCTACTGACAGGCTGTCTGTAGAACAAGTCCTGTTTTCGTTTTAGAATACTGCTAATGGTAACAACAATGTTCCAAATCTAGTAAGGACTGAAAAGTTATATCAGTGATTTTAACAGTTTAGTAAGCAATCTTGGGCTGCACTAGTGTGCTTCAAAAACAACAGTCACACTGATAGCCTAATTCACAACAGTTTTTTCACTATAAAAAATAAAGTACAACAATCAGAAATGGCAGTAAAAGGTGTAAACAGTTTAGTGAGTGACTGATCTGTCATTACTGCTCCAACTCCACTGACATTTCCAAACATTCTGTTGTTTTTATGATACTTTTTCCTTCTGTCTGCCTCCAAACCATGTCACTCAGCTTCTCCAAGACAACTTCTAATAAACACCCAGGACTTTCTTCACAGCACAATAAAAGAAGCAGCTATTATCATATTATTAAACTGTTATGTACAGCAGCATATTCTGGAGCCAACCCCAGGCCACAGAGGTTTCCTGCAAAGTAGAGGTCAAGAAAGCTGAAAAACTACAGAACACACAGGGAGATTAAATGTCACAACACCAAGATAAGTTGAATCTTAACTCAAGAAAGTTCCACCTGTCAGAAAAAGTTTTAACTATTGCTCTTTGTATATATTTTCTTTTCTCAAAGATCTCTCTGATGTTCTGGTCTGAAAATCTTGGGCATTTTCCATCACTCTTGTGCTTGAATTTATTTTCCCTGTGTGAAAAATAAGTTTTGTACTTCTAATTCTTCCCATGCAATAAAGATTTTTAAGACAACTGTCACTTTAGTGCATCAACAATAAATAAAGCTTCAAGTCAGGATAAAAAAGAAGCATTGCCAAACCATTTTCCACTATCTAATATATTAAAAGATTTTATCTATTAAGGAACCTGTTAATCAGGAAACAAATTTGTTCATTTTAAAATCCCTCAGAGACAGAAAGCAAGTTCAAAAAAATGCAATTTTTTTAAGCTGAATTTGTGTGTCACTGCTTCTGTTTTTCTTTTCCCTCTGCCTAGTAATTGGGAATTTCAGAAGGGCTGGTCAATTTTCTGTCTAAGGAAAAACAAATGATATGAAGTCAGAGCATTTTCTTAGTTTGAACGCTCAGTTTTAGTGTGCAGAAGCAGGAGTACTTATAAATAGCCTGCAGTCAATCTTGTTTTTAAATATACCAGCCTAGACATCAGCAGTACTTTTCTAAAAGGCACTGTGTCGTAAGAGCTTGCCATAGTTACATACAGAGAGTCACACTCGCCTATTGCAAGGGCATCACAAAATTATCAACACATCTTTCTGCAGAGCTGAGCTACAGCTTTACCAGGTGATCATTGAGACCTTTCCTCAGTGCTGCAGATTCACCCGGATCAAGAGCCATGGGCCAGAGCAGATGTATAAAACAGCCAGAGCGTGTGGTGCGAACTCCACACTTGCTTCGTTTCACCCCCGGGACAGATGATACTCTCCTGTGAGTGTTCCACGAGATAACATTGTTTGGGTTGAAGGGTTGTGTTTGGATTATATAAATATCTGAGGTTGTGACTGCACCTGTGAAAGCCCCAACAACTGGGTAAAATATTCCCTGGAGTAACTGGGTCACCTTGCCCCCACACCTGGGTCTTGTGGAAGACAATTTGTGCATTCTGGCAGATATTTGGGAGCCTACAATTCTGTTGCAGGGATCTGCTTTTCCCCCCCCATCAGACTTACTACCTTCTGGAATAAAGATTATGGTGGTTTGGGCTCCTGGGGTCTGGTTTAGATCAAGAGGGTGGCAGTCTTCAGCAAGGACTGGCCATGTAGGAGTAATGGGGATGAATCAGAAGTACATGATAGGAGAGCAGGAATGGATATCACTGGGGTAATTAGAAAGGAATTCCAGGCTCAGGGGAATTGTTTGTGAATATATTCTGGAGAAGAGAGCACTGAACAATTAGTGCTTGGAGCTGAAGACATTACAGAGCACCAGATGAGCTGATCCGGGCCATGCTCATGTAATTGTTTTGCACGTTAGCTTCCAGATGTGCGGATGGATCCATGTAACAAAAGCTCCTGAGAATTTGCAAGTGTGAAAAGCTACTTAACAGACTAATCAGAGAAGTTTGATTTTCATTTCCTGGAGCTAGATATGGGAATTTACTTCTGAACAGGGACTTAACATAGTTTTATTTATTTCGCACAAGATCCTTGGAGGCAGTTTGAACCCTGTTGTTACCACTTGTACTTGATGTTTATTGAATAACTATTCTTTCGTGAAATCTTCTACTCAATTATTACTGAAATATCTGTACAAATTTATATTCTGTGGATCTAATTCAAGGTTATAATTCCACTAGAATTAGAACAGGGGTATATTTGACCCTCTGTGACCAACATTTCTGTCCCTATTTCTTGTACTAATTCTTTTCTGTATAGGAATCCTGAATCTGAGGTAGAAGGTTATTTATTTGACCCTTTCCTTTGAGACCTGTTTCAGACAACAAATACGTGAAAAGACTGGTAAAGAAATTTTTCAACCTTTACTTTCAATTGATCAGGCTTGAAGTTACTGCTATTTTTCATTTGGGCTTTTTCTCATTTCTTTAAAATCAATCTGTACTCAAAGAACAGTTTATAAAGAGAATACTAACTAGGGATGTCCTCTCAGCTCTGAGCCAGAGTTGTATCTGGTGATCCTCATAAGCACCTTCAGGTGTGTAATGCACAGGTTTGATGGAATGCCTGCTGTGGAAATACATTTGCTGCCAGGCCCTTTAAGTTCTGGTAGAAACAGAGATAAAGGGAAGATTGGTATCCCGCCTTCAGAGACAGAGTTATTATCCTTCGTTACCTATGTTTTTCTCAAATAACATATACTGCTTTAAATATACTACTTTTGATAGATTTGGACTAGGATTGTTTTTACATTAATCCACAAGGGGAGAAGATTATTATTTGATTCTTGAGGTAGTTGGAGAAAACTGCTGCTACTCTTACTCCAAAGGCATATGCAACTTGTCTTGTTTAAGGCCTTTCCATAAAAAAAAAAAACAGCCACAGAACTGGGAAGAATTTTGGTTTGCAGATATTGAGGGAAAACGGCAAATTATATTCCTGGCTTCTGCTAAATACCGCTGAATAGTAAGAAATGGAGGCAAAGCTAAATTTCACTCACATCTGGAGTGTGAGTCCTTTTCGACTTGCAGTACAAGACAGATATTGAGATACTGGAGCCACTCTGGCCAAAAGCGTGGAGGTGATGAGGGCGCTGGAGGATGATGTCCCAGGAGGCTGAGACCTGCTCGTGCTCAGTCTCAGGAAGGGAAGGCCAGGGAGGGGGACACTTAATTGCTGACTTTGGTTTCCTAGTGGGAACTTATGGCAAAGGCAGAGTCAGAGTCTTCTCGAGGTGCACAGCAAAAGGAATAAGGTCGACAGAGGCAAGATGCAGCAAGGACAATTCCAACCAGACATAATGGGATGGATTTTTCATGGTGAGGGCAGTCCAGCAGTGGCACAAGATGCCCAGAGTTGTTGTGGTGTCTCCTTCCAGGGAGATAATCAAACAAGGCCCTGAACAACTTGATCTAACATTGAAGGTGTCCTTGTTGTGAGTGGGTTGGATGGGACAACTTCCAGAGATCCCTTCCAATCTGAATTACTTTATTGATTTCAGCTGTGGGTTTCATAGTATGTACATAGGGGAATGTAAAATCAGAGCTTTGGAGGCTACCCAAGGGAGAAGGACACAATATACTGATAGAAAAAAGAACGATAAAATAAAAGTAAGAAATCTGTTTACTCCTTGGGAAAAAATCACACATAGTGATTTTATCTTGAGTTGTCAATTATTGTTTGCAAAAAATAAAGCTTCTTTAAAATCTTCTTGCAAAGCAAGACAGCTGAAAGTATATTATTTTTGCCTTGGTATGAGACACCAACTATTATAAAAGTTTTAACGTCCTTTAAATATTGTAGCCTGCAGGGGAAAAAACCAGAACAAGCTAATGAAAATTTTTAAAAAGTGTTCCTCAAAACAAATTAGTATTTTCAAAAGCTATAGCTTTGTGATTCCTATAGAAGCAGAAGATGTTGGCTGTGATTTTGTTNTATTATATTATATATTATTGAGGAAGGAAGAGCTCCCAACAGAGCCATGTGTAAGGCACCACGAGGAGAGGGGAGCACAGAGGAGATAAGCACCAGGTATCAGGGAATGACAAGTAGGCTGGAGAAAAAAGCACTTATTGGAGTTTTTATGGGTCCTGGTTTCTGCACATAGCAGTGTTCCCATACCTTAAAGGTAAGGGAACACAGAAATACAGTAATTACAGTGGGGTTTATGTTATTATTTTTGAGTTAGTATAAACACATATTTGGAAAGGAGTGCTTCCAACCAGACTTGTATTAAAGGCCATAAATAAAAAAGCCAGTCAGGCCAATGGAATGATTCAGTCATTCTAGGAGAACTGGAAAATAAAATAACATATTGTAATGACTTTTGATGGAAATTGGGATGTAATCTTAATTTCACTTTTTTTATAATGAGTAATAAAACCCAAGATATAGTAGGTGATCTCCCAGACTTGCTGCTGTTGTTCCTCATAAAGTGAGGGCACAGAAGGAAGGTGAAATAGTTCTTTATTATAGTGCAAATACACCATAAGAGGAAAAATATCAAGCTAAAAAATAACAAATTTTCTTCTTTAGGTAGGGTAAAACTCTTTGAAGTGTCCTGCAGATACTTGTCCAATTTCAGTGTTCCTCTGGTTCCTGCCTATGGCTCTTTCAATATATTCATACTTACATGCAGGCCATGTTTCAGTCCTAATCTATAAGAGCTGGGGCACAGAGGTGATAGAAATAATGGTGTCAATTGCACATCATATAAGAAATAATGGTGTCAGTTGCACATCATATACTATAGGTCTTTCATCTCGAATCTTCTTTCATCTTTTCTCAGTTTGCACCCTCTTGTCACAGGTTACATCAGCCTGCACTAATAGCTTGCACTTATCCAAGCTATAGAAATGTGTAAATTATGTTAACTTATACCTACCTGTCAAACTACTTTTCTCGGAGAAGGTTCCTGAACAAGAGAATGTACTGTGCCTTTCCTTTCTCTCCATCTGCTAGAAAAGCTCATTTCTTATATCCTGTGAGAAAAGACTACTGTCAGAATGTACAGAACAATCCTATTACCTTCTTCTTGGTTCCCTGATCATTTTCTGGGGTGTTGAGACTTTTATACATTGTTTAATTCTGAAGACTTTACCTACTTTTGAACTCAAACCTGCTTTGCTAAGGCACACGCGTGGCCTGGCTCAGGCTCTGTTTCCCACTTGCTTCTGATCTTGGGCTGCTGTGTAACAACTGAGGTAGCAAGAGACAGAGGAGGTTTAAAGTACAACTTTTCTTGAATGACTTAATGTCTTGAAGTGTGTGTTTATCTTTGTTTTGTCCTCAGCCTGCAGTGACTAGAACACATTTTTGGAGAATTTTCCTGTTCTCTCTGCTGTGTTCTCCAGAGGGTGGAAACAGAAGAAGAGATGACAACAATGTCACACACTTAAATACAAGTGAGTAATGGCTCAAGCATTTGTTAAGTCAGATGTTTCTTTGAAACATCAAAAATTATTAAATTTGCATGGGAAGCTTGAAGCATTGTGTATTAAAGCACAGTCACCATGCTTTACATTTTTAATAGCATCCCTTGGCTTCCCTTTCTGAGACCATCATGGAAACACACCCATGAATAATGCTTTATTAAAATTATTTTTAAAAGTGGAATTGTGGTTTAACCCACTGATGTTAAACATTGTACAGATGTCAAAAAAGTGGGTAATTTTATAGAGACTGTTTTATGAGGCATAAGTATTTGAATGGCAGCCTTAACATTTCACTGCCCTCAATGAAACAAAGGGTTTGGAAATGCATTTTGAATAAATTGTCAAAAGAACATATCTTCTGAACCATAGCCTTGGCTCCAGGAAGCTGCAAAACTGTGCTGAGCTTTCTCTGAGCTTCTCATAGAAATCCACACTTGGGCTATATACGTAAACAAAGGGGCAAGGCCTGCAGCTCTCTGTGCCATAATCCATACGCAGCAGGGACAGGAATGCCAGGTCAAACAGCACTTTTTTTCCAGGTCACATTGTGTTACTGTGGGGTAACATCTCATAGTATGGTAGTGCCAACTCAGGCTAAAAATTGTTGACAGTCTGGAGCTGCTGCTGCACAAGGTTGTGCATTCTGATAACTTTCTATTACATGAGCACATATCACTTCCAACAATTACCCAGGAAACAGCAGCAAAACACCCAGAGTTAGATTTGTGTATGCAGGTAAAAATATTTTTTTAAGTCTTAATTATTTAAATTTAAAATATTACTATATATTTGAGCATGATTATTTTCAAAGATTTCATAATCTTGATTTGCTGATGCAATTGCATTTCCATTTGTGTAAAATAGCAGCAATGACAGGAAACAAAACCAAAGAAAACTGAAAGGGTCAACTCCTGGCACTCTCAGGGCCAGTATCTCCTAGTTCCTTGGTACAATACTAAGCAGCACAAGTGATTTTTTCAAAATGTATTGTTGTAATGGCATTGTAACCGTGTACCTGTTATGAGTGTCATGAGGTTCAGGTGAAAGCAAAGATCATAAGTGAACCCACATATTTCCAAACATTTTTAATGGGTGCAAGATCAGGAAGAGTTTCTGATCTCACAGCTAAGCCCTGGCAGTACCTTACTCCAGCAGTGGTCCCTCTGTTCAGTGGGCAGCATGGGGACTGCTGCACTGGCATGGATTTGTCAGAGAAATTGCTGTACACAGCCATGGCTGTTGTTAATTGCTATAATAATACATCTGCACACACAAAATACACGATTAAAGCTCTCATTGTTCTTCAAAGCTTATTAAGTACTTACTGACACTAGCATTTTTATGTTTTCCATATAAAGAGCTGGGGTGAATATTTATTTGAACTATAAAACTCTAGGTTACTGCAGAGGAGAAGCAGGTTCCCTCTGTGATGTTTCCTCCTGTGCTCTAGCTATGCTAGAGAAAGAAGATCAAGACATCTTCCACTAAGAAGAGAGGGAGTGCATCTCCAGCGGCAGCTTCTCTGAGTTCCGTGCAGGTTCCCGTACTCCGGATAATAAACCTCAGACAAGCTGGCTCCTGAAGACCTGTGTGAGACTGTAGCGAAGACATCATTCCTCTCTAAGAGATTAATGAGAGGCCTTCATTTGCCAGCCCTCCTACAAGCACCTTATGCTTCCTGACTGATATTTCCCGTGGCAGCTGCAGTCAGTGCATTTCCAAGGTAGTGCCACGTTGGAAGCTTCATCACCTCCTCAGCAGCTCTGCTTATGCTGGCTCTACACAAGGGACAGGTCTTCGGCCACCTTTTCTTGATCGGTGCCAGCCGAGTCCCCACAGAGTGTAAATGGGCTGCTGAGCTGCCAGCTGGCCCTGATTTGTTATTTTTTCTTTGCTGTGCAGAGTCAGAATGCCTGAAGGTAATTCCTGTTGTTCAGCCAGGACTGCTAGACAGGGACATTACTTTCCATTTTGTGACTTTGCAGGTCTGCAAAGCACATGAGACATTTATGATGTCACACAAGAATTCTTTTACTTAGTATAAACATAAAACTTGAGAATATTGCCTAGAGAAGAAATGTCCAACTAAGGAAAAGAGAAAACCTTTCCTTTTGTAAAACTTATCAAAATCTTAGTTATAGTGAGCAGAGAAACCGATACTTCTGTACTTTGACAATAGTTGTTCTGTCCTAAGGCAGGTAAATATGCCATGAATTCATGAATGATTTTATTAAAGTATTTCCAGATAATGTATTTTGATTTTCATCTGGGCTGATATTCCAAGACTGTGTTCAGGACTGAATGATTTCAGTTTGTAGTTGCTTACAAACAATTTTTGCCTTAGATGTAGGTGTGTATAATAGCATTAACTCTGTCGTATAACATGCTGTTAGGGTCTATGTTAATTGCTTTAGTTTGGGTCAGTAAATCGAAATGCATGATTTTACTGTGATTAAAATTTTGTGGGCTTTTAACACACAAAAACCAGCCCCCCACAACACAAATATTCATTTGTGCTGAAGTACCTGTTTGTTAAACCCTCCGAATGGACAGACAGATCTTTACCTTACATCTGGTTCTCCTAAATATATCTGTATATATTTAGAAAGTTAGCATTTTGTCAAAAGGACCTAAGTTCCCTGTTCCCTACATGGAGAAGATCTACATTTAATCCACCAAACCTTCTAGTTAATGAGTTACAAGCAGCTTTGGTAGAACAGAACCTCAGATATGTTTTCTCCCAAGCAGTGCTCACTGCACTCCCATGTATTTTTAGACTCACTTCTAAAGAAAATTTAAAATATAGAAACTTTCTTCTGTTTTTTCATCCTTGGTATTATCATGGGATACTGAAAAAAAGCCTGAAGCTGTTTTAAAGAAAGCATAAACATATGCTGTTTTTAATTTTAAAACATATCTTCCTTTTGTTCATTTTCAAATATGTCTTCTTTTCCTTGAATCGTAGTGATTTACATTGTTCTTCATCTTTTCATCAGATAAACAACCTGTTTGTGCCAATCCCTTAAGTCCATCAATATCAATGTTTTTATCAGCAGACAGGCTAGGTTTTCTTGCTGTTCATCCTGCTAAGGGATTTCCTTCTTTCTTCCCCTGACTTTCCCTTAAGACAGTGAACAGCACTGGGAACTAAGAGAATTATTATCTTTAGTAGATATTCCACATGAAACTTTTTCCTTAGTCCTAATTTTCCTTCAGCTAAATGCAAATGAAGCTATCCTAAGCAAACTAAGCCTGTGAAAGCAGCAAAGAACCGAACCTGCTTTAAACACATTGACATCTCTGGGAAACTTGTACGTGGGACCTTAGCATCTCACAAATTAGCTCACAGTATGCATCAGCTGGCAAGAGCGTTAGATATTTTACTAAACTGCTTGTACATTTTGGAGGTAATTTCTTAAAGCATGATCCCACTGTATTGTCATCGGGTTTAAAAATCCAGCCTAGGAGAGCAGAAACCCAGAGCGGGGCACACAGAGGTTTCAGCTGTTTGAAGCAGTTTCTGCTTCGCCATCCCCTCTGACCTTGAACACGCTCTGCATCATCAGGGCCGAGTTCTGCTTTTCTCCCGCCCCATAAATCAGCTGTTTCCTCGCTGTAGAGAGGTAGGACTTTGACAGAAGGGGCAAAGAAAGGCCTAGGTTAGTTGTGAAAATGGTTTGTTCTTCAGAAATGTGACAAAAGAGAGTTTTTACTATTACTGCTTCAGATAAACAAGGGACTTGACTTTGGCTCCCTTTTCCCAGCTTAGTACTCCCCTGAGCGCAGCAGGGCATAGCCACAAATTTTTTTTAAAGCCAAAACAAACCCTTGAATTCTTTCAAGTCTGGCCTTGCAAACTTCAAGTGGAAGTGGATGCTGCCTTTCAGTAGCATGTAAACTATTGAGTCTCACAAAAGGTAAGTTTTTCAAGAGCTTATTCTGAATGTTTCTGCTCATGCTGCCTTTAGGCAACACTTTGATCATAAAAGTTAAGGAAATTGTCGTGAGGCCTGTGACTCCTTGTGCCTTTCTGTGTCTCTCACAAATTCAGAACTGCATATTTAGAAGCTTAGAAAGTTTAAGTGTTAAAATTTCTGAGTTCACACCTCTCTTTTTTTTTTTTTTTGTTTTGTTTTGGTTTGGTTTTTTGTTGTTGCTGTTTTGGGTTTTTCATTAAAGTGAATCTTCTTGTACAAATAGGGAGGCCTCAATTTAATGTGAGTGTTCCAGAGCCCGCTAGCAGCCGCAGCTGAGCGGGATGGTGCTGCCGAGCGGGTGGGGAAGGCGGGGCCGGTCCCTGTGAGGGGCTGCGGGGGCACCTGTGGGCAGCTGAGGGGAAGGGGCAGAGCGGGGAGGTTGCCCAAGGGCACGGAACAGCCCAGCCCAGGACAGCAGGAGCCTGGCTCAGGAGAAAGTTTTAAAAAGGTGTCCGTGGGCCGCCGTGTGGGCCGCGGTGCGGGGCTCGCCTGCGGCTGCTGGCGAGTGCCTTTGGAAACACTGAAACGCGGGTGTGCTGCCACACCGGGGACTTGGGTTAACAGAGAGCGGTACTGGAAGGAGTGCGCCACGTTTTCCAAGGGCGTGAGGGGAGGGAAAAGCCCTTCCATGGGTGTCAGTAGGAGTGCAGGAGGAGCTTGTGACCTCCGGTGGCTGTCGGGCAGCCGGAGTGGAGTGCCTGGGGCAGGTGTTGCTTCGGTTTGTTTAAAAGCAAATAATTCAAAGCGTTGGCATAGAATTTTAGTGCCTTGTGTTACCTTTCTTATGGTGAGCAGAGCTACAGTTCTTGTCCGTGGGATGTTACATTGAGTTCAAAGCTGAACTTTAGATGATCCTTAGAAGGCTGACTAACTTCCTCCACTTTCTCTAGGAAAGTGTAGAATCTTTGGCTTAGCTGAAGGATTGAATCTTTTGTTTGCTAAAATTTTACTTTTTGAAAGCAAGGGTGGAAAATTCCATGATAAGATGAGGAAAACTCGGAGCTAACAGGGATTGCAATAGTGTGAGATGGATTTTGCAGGTTGTGGTCTGTGTGGGAATGGACACACTTCCTTTGGGACTGT
>VYZQ01031711.1:72109-87155 GCA_013400655.1 Mystacornis crossleyi | reverse complement strand
TGACAAAAAGGCTAATGCAGTCCATGTATAAATGCTATGAAATGCTAAGAAGGCATGAAAGGACTCTGCAGCCTCTGCATTTGGCAGGAGTATAATTGTTACTGGAAAATCAGCTAGTGCTCGCAGTTCTAGAAGGAGGTCAAAAATTGGAGGGTTTAGAGGAACCCCTTTTTTTTGTCCCAAGGACAAACTCACTCTAATAGTGTATCAAAGCAAAGGCTGAAGAACAGCGTGGTCTATAAATATATGCAGCCAGTTCACTAATTTGATAGAGAAGTAATCAGTCAATTCAGCAGACAAAATACAAGAAGAAAGTAATTTTATAGTCTAATAGGAAGCAACTTGCACAAAGTTAGGAATACATACTTAATAATTTATGTAAATTAATTGCTCTTGGAAGAACTTACCTTGGGTGATAATTATGCTATTGAAACATCTTGTAGTCCACTTAGGATGCTTTTCAGGAGTATATGCTGTAGCTCAAGTAGAGATATGATATGTGGAGCAGTAATATAAGGCAGTCTCATGGCCTCTGAATGTGTGGGCTGTTGGCCTAAAAAATTGTAGAGGCTGCTCTGATCTGGGAAAAAAAAAAAGGAATCACTGTAACATATTTCTTTAATTGAGGTACAAATGGGACCGCATATTGCATGAAGTGAGAGAAAATTCCCTTCCTAAAGGTGAAGCAAATCTGTGTGATCCAGTGCTCTGCCTAATTGATTAGCCAGCACCAAAGCCTTGCCTGAATGAGGGAGGAGAGGAAGTATATTTTTGAACTGACAGATCCCTTCTTTTAAATCCCTTAGATCAAAAATTTATCTATAATTAGCAAAAGGCATCCATATGGTGACTTTTCCAGTCCCAGATGGGTAGCTGTCATTTTGCACATGATCTTTGCTTCTCTTTTGAAGTAGAAATGAGTAATCTTGGAAATATTAATCTGACTTCAACTATATTTATCCTTCTATCTACAATGATGACACATTTTAGTTTCTTTCTGGGTGTGCACAGTATGTGCTGCGGTGCAGAGGATTCCAGTTGCCATAACTTCCAGTGGAAAGAGTAATGATCACAGGGAACTGTAAGTAAGTTATTATGGACTATTTGTGTATTTAAATAGAAAAGCCAAAAATTTCAAGAGTAATGATGCAAGGATATGCCAGACTTGGAACTCTGTTGCAGAGATGATAGAAGATGTTCTGCAAGTGCTGAAAATTGGCTCCCCATTTCAGTGATGTGTTACCTGGCACAGTAGCAGCTGTACACCTGCTCCTGCCTGGCAGGTGACTGCTAGGAATAGGGGAAGGGGCAGAAACAAAAAAAGTAAAAATAATTTACAAAGTAAAAATAATTTGTGCCAGAAAAGAAGTGTAGATATTTGACTTACCTTCTTCTCTTAACTACTGCAGTACTAATCCAAAGCATGGATCTTTCTGCCCTTTCCAATACAGTTTATGTGGTGCCATAATTTGTGTGTTTACACTTCCATTTTATTTTTTGGGTGGTGGGGATTGGAAAGTAATTGTGCATGTAAGGGGAAGGTATTTTGTAGCAGGTGCTATGTCTGTGCATGACTTTCGCTATGTCACTTTACGAAAAATAATCTTGGTTGCCTGTGCTCAAATATCCACATAGAGAGGCCAGCAATCTAAGTGGTGCAGAGCCCTGACATTCCTCGTAGTAAGCATTCTCCTTAAAATGCAATCTTATTTTGGAGGGGGAAAAAAATGTTACAGTACAGATTTTTGTTACCACAGGCAGTGTCAGAAGCAAGAGGCCAGATCCAATCAAATGAAATAAATGGAATTACCCTGAATTTACTCCTGTATAAGTGAGAGCTTGTTTCAAGCCCCAAGCTATATGAAAATGATTGCTGTTCTCTTTGCCCATATGAAAGCTGACATAAATACAACGTAGAGTGAACTTATTTAGCAAGTGATAGGGTACATTTTTTCATCATGATTGAAAGGCCTTAAGAATTCAAGTCTCAGATGCATGGAAGTATAAAGGTGCCTGAGTTTTGTTAAGAACAATAGGAATTAAATGCTTAAGTGACCCAGGCTTAGGTCTCTGAAAACATTCAAGCGTTTTTTAGCAACTCAGTAGTCATAGTTCTTTCTTTTCGGTGCTCTACTTGTGATAAAATTTGATTTCATTTTTTAAACAAATACCTGGGAAGCACAGATGATGAGAATGAATGTCAGAAGCTTATTTTTTAGATTAACATATTTAACAAGCAATTAACATTTTAGTATTGCTAGCCTAATACTAGGAAAAATTTCAGTATAGTTCTAAGCCTCACAAGTATCTGTTTGTAAACTTTGCAAGTATCTGTAGGGATAAAAGAGCTGAAAACTAACTTCGTTACAAGGGTGTGGGACACCTGCGGTTGGTGAGCAGAAACCCCACACAGACACGCAGGTGCAGTCAGAGAAGAACAATGGTCTTGTGTTCAGCTGTGTTATGACTTCAAAAGCATTCAGTACTTTGTAGCTTGGGGTTTTTGATCTTTTGCCCCCAGTGGTGGCAGATGTCAGACGATAGTCTTTGTGTTTCTATCAAGCTTATTAAAACCTCTTCTGTGATTTCAGCCTACTACTTCAAGTTCCTTTTCTGTTTTGCTTTAGATACTCCTTTAACACTGCTGTACATAAAGAGTAAGAGAATGCCTTTAGAAACAAGCCCACATGGGTTAGATCAGAAAGAATCCTGTAGGAAAACAACATTGTGGTGGTCTGCGTTTTCCCAGACAGGATGAAGAAATGTATGCATCTGATGATGAAGTAGCTTGCTAATCAAAGATGTGATACGTGGTTTATTTTGCTCTGTGTCTCTTTCCAGCTGTGATGATGAGATGTCAAGAAGAAACTGGAGGTTTTGCAGATACTAGATTAAAAAATCTAGCACTTAATATCTGGTAATTTTAAGTTTGAGTTGGGCCTCTCAATTCTTGACTAAGTATATAAATTTATTAGAACTTGTGTACATATACTTGAAGAATGTGCCATAGATTTAAATATTGTGGCAGAACCCAGCTCCAATGGGTATAGAAATATTTACTGTGTACCTCTCATTTGAATAAATCCTTCACAAATAAATTAAGCCACAACTAAGCTGTAACTAAGGCCGAATGATTTGTGGCCCTAGCCATGTTCAGATCTTTACTTCTCAAGAGACTGTGGAAAATGTAAGTTCAGCTGAAACAGTAAAAATTACTACTCAGATGGAATGGTGGATAACCAGTGAAAATATTTGAATTGAATGATTTTCAGAAAGAACTGGGGAAGGTTTCTGCCCCCACACTTGTACCTTAAAACATGCAATATAAGGCTCAGCAGGTTAAGACTTGACATCTGCCAAGTTTTCAGGTTTGGCTTTTGAAATTGAAGGTTGTTGTAGGTTCTCTCAACTGACTTTCCTTCTGTTAGAGCCTAACAAGTACCAGTGGGGAAAAAGAGTACAGATATTTTTCCATTTGCAGTTTCTGCAGGAGATTTGCTACTACATTAAATTGGCACAAATCTTACAGAAAAATACCGAAGGTAACAAAGAACACTTAATCATACACAGCACCCTATAAAACAATACTTTTTTCTTGTTGAATAACAGTAGACACTAGGTCCAAGTCTTTCTATCAGTCTAAATGGTTCAAGATGAGGAAATTCTGCTGTTATATTTTAGAGCTTCTCCTAGTAAGTGACTGTTGGGGGTTGAGGAAGTTTTCTTTTTGTGTGTGTATGTGTTCTTTTCTTCTCCTCTCAAAGGAATTTTTTCCCATGTTAAGAGACGATTGCTGGGGTACTTAAGAGAAACAAAGGACCTAGCCAGCCACAAGGGAGGGGCCCAATTGTCCCTTTTTTGGTCTTGGTGGCATCTTCTCAGGTGGNATATGTATATATATAAGTAAAGACCTGTTATTCCTATTTCTGATATATTTGCCTGAAAGCCCCTCACTTTCAAAATTATAATAGTCTGGGGTGGGAGGGGGACTCCTGCCTTCCTTAGCAGACACCTGTCCAAACCAGGACAGTGACTGATGCTTAATAAGGCCTATATTTGCACCCCTATGGGTTGGTTTTTTTCCTCAGTTTTCCTAGGTCCAGTCAAGAATCAAAATCCGCATGAAATAAAAAGTTAATGACTCCCTAAAATTTGCTTATTTCCATCTAATTGTGTTTTACTTAACTCTTATAGAATTAATTACAGCTAAAGGAGCAAAAGGCTGAATTCATAAGGTTGAGCGTGATTGTCTACTTAGAAAGAGTTTTTGGGTGACCAAAATATCCCATAGCTCTAGCTGGTAAAAAGCTTCATCTTGTGACGTCTTTAATGTTTGATGCACTTTAGTCAGATGTAGACTAAACTATATTACTGTCATATATACATGCAAAAAACCCACAAAAGGCCCCAGTCAATCAGGTCAGTGGAAACAGGAATCTGTTTTTTGAAAGGGAAAGTTTGTGAATAAAGGACTTAAAGGTTTTCAGTGGGTGAAGCTCTATTCAGGTGTGGTTTTTGCTCTCCAGGACAGAGTTATAAACAATTTGCAGTATAATCACCAAAGTAAAGGGAGTAGTCCTATGAACATGTGTGCAGATATGGCACCCTCCAGAGAGGTTTAGAAATCTGATTCCTGTTCTGTTCTCACTCTGATCTTTAATTGCATGCTGTTTGTCAGAATCTGGGACAAACTTAGAGCTGAAGGCTCAAGAGGAGACTTGTATTTTTTGTTATAGTTAATAGGAGTATGCAGGCATATTTTTATTTACAGCAAAGTCTAGAATGCCTTCTCAAAGCTTTGAATTCTGATTCTTCCCTGATGCAAACTTTAATCTGCTGTATACAGTATGTAGATTTCCAAAGCCTTCAGCAAGTCTAAAGGTTCTGTTTTTAATACAGACTTATAGAAAACAAGGACTAATCTGTGCAAAGAGGGATCATTTAGAATGCAACAGCAGGAAACTACAGGAAGTATTGCCCCGTGTTATTGCACAGGCTGCTTCCTCACAAGGCTTCAGGCAAATGAGAAACTGTGGGATCGAGAATACCTTCACGGAAATCCAAAAGGAAAGGTACAATCAATGTCAGTTAGTAACAAATCAATTACACAAAGACTAATGTTCAATTATTCTGTTGTGCCTAATTTGTTTCCCACACATTTGTCATCCATTTACATTCTTGGGCTTCATTGCTGTTGGATTTATTACTGGCCTAAGGCTCATCCAGATATTTCTCTGTACTTCAGGATCACTTAAACGCAATGTACAAAATACTTACTGACAGTTTTTAATAGCACTGAAGTGACATTTCATTCTTGGCCACACTGTTATTAGGCAGATCTGTGTGCCCTTATGTGGGTTCTGAGGGACTTACTTGGCCAAGGGAATGGGTAGGAGCCCAGTTAGATGCAAAACCTGTTTGAGACTTGCCTGGTTTTTGTAAGTTTCTGTGCATCCATAAATAACTGTGGGAGGTTTCTCTACATCCGTTCTTACGACCTGTTTCTGCCTGCTCTTTGGTGATATTACATCCCCTCTTCCCTGACAGAGGTGGGATGATCAGAAATTTCCAGTGCACAGCCAAACAGTACAAGTGATGCTGCTTCTGGGCACCAGGAGTCTGATAATAAGGACACCCTGCTTTGCAGGAATCTCTCCATATGGGAATTGTTCTATCCAATGTTATTCCATATCCAGTGTCCATTTCGCAATTACTTGCAAACTCTCTGCTTTCCTAAGGGATGCATCGTGTTTCAGTACATCAAAATTATGCATGAAATTTACTGGTCTATGAAAAAATGAGTTATTTGCTTGTCACAAAACCAGGGATCCTGGGACTTAGGTGATTAGAGGGTTGCAAGGCTGCTTTATCAGCCATGTTATAGCCTGAGTTACTGCCTTCAGCTGTTCTTTATCGGCTGTTTACAAATACTTGTTTGCATCCATGTTTTCTGCTGCTTTTTAATCTCCTTTTGTATCACTGTGCCACTAAAATCTGGTTATGCCACTCTCCTCTAGTTACACATTTTCTGCCTCTCTTGATTGAGTAGTTGTAATAATACTATTTCTGTGTTAATGGAAAGCAACTTTTATATTCTTTTTCCATTCTCAGTCTCCAAAAAGCAATTCTATCGGGATTTTATTTATCTCTCGCTGCTACTATTTGCATTTTACTGGGAGTAATTTCTATATTTTTCTTCCTTTTTTGTATTTTTGCAATTTGTTTTTTAATCAATGTAATCATCATCATCAGTCAGCTCCTGTGAATAGGAAGCTCTTTTATTTTATTGGTTTTTATTGAAATACTTTTTCAGTTTGTTTTGAAAGATATTCTTCCTTGCCTTTGGATTTAGAAACAAAGGACACTAACATCTGTTATCAAATAATGCTTTATTGAAGATTTAAAACAGTTGCTGAAGTGTTTGAGAGCCTTTGAAATCTGTACATCTCTACTTGATCTATACTAATTGAAAATCTTACCTAACCATTTTTCAAAAACATTAAAAGCTGTGTTGCCAACTTAATCACTGACTTAGACTGACAGGAGTTTGTGGAGGTCTTTCTGCTCAGTTAATTAGTTCATCCTCTAACAGGAATTATTGGGACGGTACCTACCTCTTGGGCATAGTGTGATGGAGCTGAATTGAAAGGTGCAGGAATATCCAGTGATCCCATCACATGTCGATGTTAATCTGATACTGGTTCTCCATATGTTCCTTATGTTCCTTTTCATGAAAAGCCCAAAGATACTCTATCATCCAAATTTGCATGTAAGTCTTTAATTGGCTTTTCTCTCTATCTTTTCCTAACGCAGGTCTCTTGTGTCAGCTTTTTTCCTTTTAGCACGGAATCATTCTGTGTTTAGAAAGCAGAAGGAGAGTTTTTGCATTTCGATTTAATTTGGTATGACATTTTGAGTACCCTCCAGGACACTTTTCCCTTGGTTTTTTAAAATACATTATCAGAATATAGCATTAATTCATTACCTTAAATAATAAAATGTTTAAGTTATTTACTTTTTTATCATGAGGACTTTCTACTTCCTAGAACTGGAAATTTCTCACAAAAAAGAAGGCCACAAGAGGCAGTGGCATTAGAAGTAATGCAAAACAACACAAAATGAATTCCCAGGTAAAAAAAATTTCTCCAGCCAGGATGAGACTCATCGGATGAACTATTATTATAAGTATGTAGCTAGAAGAATATGCTTAAGTTGTTATTTTGCAAGATGCTTTGTTATTAAATTTGAAAACAGCTTGTGAATTTTCACGTGGTGTGTCTTTATATACCCATCCAAAGCTACCTTGTGATGATTCAAGTGTTAATAATCTCTGTAAGGTGCATCCAGCATGGTTGAGTGCACTGAATGTCTTGCTGCAGAGAAAGGCCAAAGCTCATATTAAAAGAGCAATCGTGTCAGCTGGCTGAGATCCTCACTTGGAGCTGGTGTCCACTGAAAGCTGAGGAAGATCTGTCCCACATGAGGAGACTGGATGTGTTAAGTATTTCTTAAGAATGTGTAATCATATTTAAATACGGTGATTTTCTTACCCTTCTTGAATGATTCTTTATGAACCTGGCATGCCTGTATGGCAAAGGCTGGCAGCGTGAGGTAAGACATGTGGGGAATGTGTTCGCTTGTTAAACTTCACAACTCGTACTGGGAAACTTCAGTGTGGTCACAAAACGTCTGACAAAAGGAGCTGAAGTATGACACCAGAAAATCCATGACTTGTATCCTGGTGGTATTGAATCCCATTTTAATAGAGTTTCATCTTTTGGAGTCCCCTCTCTGTAGTCCTGGTCCCAGGTTACCTTCACCCATATCTGGAGCCACCTGCTGATAAGTATTTCCTTGCCTCTTACTCCAGAATTCAGTCGTCTGTTGACGTTCAGCCCTTCACATAGTTTCCAAAATGCTTGAGATCCTCTGGGAGCTGAATTTGCAATAAAAATGTAAAATAAGTCTAGAAATTACATTGAAAAACACACTGGAAAGAGTTCATCTGTATTTAAAGCTTGGTACTGTTGTAGCCTGGCTTAAGCTCTGCAATAGGAAGAGCTGATACAGGTGGCAGGGAGGGGGAATCAGCCTCTGGCATATGTTCTGCCTGTCCTGTTGCTTCTCCAATGCATACCAATGTTTTATTGTCACAGATGCCATCAGAAAGGCTTTTTCCCCTTCAGTAAATACTTTCTGGGGCAAAGCAGGTGAAATCACTGGTGACTGGGAAATTTTAGCCTGAAGTAAAATAAATGTGAGCCTGCAAGTTCTGGTTTCCTTTCTTGACTGTGTTACATCAGAAATATGGCAACATTCATTTCATTAAATAATAGAAGGAAGGTGGGGATAGGAAGCAATCTGAAATAGGATGGCCCTTATTTTAATCTGAAATTGTCCTGAGGAGAAATCGTTTTAGGTGTTAATTTGAAGCTACAGGCTGACGGGGTTCTAGGGGAACCTTTGGAAACAGACACCTGTTTCCAACACATTTTCAGTGACAATCTGATACTTTGCTATCACTTTGTATCTTTGGATGCTTTCTGGTTTAATTCTGTTATATCTCTCTCCAGATTTGTTACAGGGGTTGGTATTTTCAAGTTTCCTTCATAGTTCTTGGTGTCCACTATTGCTGGTCAATCCCAGAGCTGGTATTCTGCTGTTACCCTTAATAGCTCTATTTTCTCAGTTGTCTCCTGGTCTTTGAATAAACCACAGGCTGCCAGACCTTGCTGAGTTCTTTTTGTTCTCTAGCTCTTTCTCTGCCTGCCTTTATACTAGACTGAATCTTCCCTCCCTGAAAATGAGGTAGCTTGCAGAGGAAGAACAATTTTCTTCTCATCAGAAGGTTCCTCCTGAGCCAGACACGGTCTTAAGGAATGTGATTTTGTGTCATAGAACAGCAGTTTTATGTATTGTACCTCTTCAGGTGCATATTCTGAAGTGTCTGTAGTATTTCATAGATTTAATCTAGGGCTGTGCCAAGACTTCCCATACTTTTGTTTGATATATCTACTTTTAAACTGTTAGTTTTGAACCACAATGTCCTTGTTTTCTGCTAACAGCTCCAGTAATGTCATTGTGTTTGCTTTGGTTTTTAGCAGGAGTCCTCTGTGGGGTACTGCCCTACGTGTGTCCTCCATGCAGATGTAAATCTCAGGCATCATAGACCACTCTATGAAAAAAATGTAGCTTTTAGAAATGTTCCCTGATTTGATGCAGGAAAAGCTAAAATCTAGTGAAATAAAAAGGAACTAAAGTTTGATTCAATCAACACATTTCAAAGCTTTTAAAAAAAATTAGCTGTGTCTAATCAGCCTCTCATAGCTGTTGTCTATCTCAGCTGCAATTTCAGAAACTTTTTCTTCTCTTTTTTCAACAAAAATTTCTTAGGAGCATAACTGTTAGGATAAAAGGGTGCTTTTCTTTATCATCTTTAAGCCCTGTTTTCAAGGAGAGATTTTTTTTTTCCCCAGAACAGTTATTTGGTGTCTTAAATGAAGTTAAAATATTTCAGCCAGTATTTAAGACATTCTAAGAAACTGTAGTTACTTTCTAATTTCTAGCATATGTTAGAGGCCGATGCACTCAAAATGCAGGGGTTTTTTTTAAATTTCATTTTCTTTTCCTTAAGGGAATTAGTGGAGCTGAATTATTCTGAATATGTTTATCTCCCTTAATGATAGTAACTAGGTATAGCTACAGTGTTAAATAAGTGGTTAAGAACATTCCAAGAGCCTCTTTCAGGAAACAGGTGAGAAGCAAGGAATTATATTTGGATTACATGCGAGTTCTTTAAAGCTTCACTTAATTCTACTCCTTGTCATTTCAAGTCTGAATAATGGCGGTAGCACTGTAAGTCTTGATTGTAAATATAATTTGTATAGGTAGGATTTTCCTTTGTCTCTTTAACTGAAGGATTTGTTCTGAAGTTCTTTGAGGTGCCTTAGAAACCATGACCGAACATAGCTGCGTAAGCATCCATACTGTGCTGTTTTATAATAACAGAGGTCACTACATGGAACCAGGAATATTGCACTATTCAAGTCTCCTTGTTTGTCACAGGCAGGGATGTTTCATTGCTGTGCTTCCTAACAAGCCTCTGATTTGTCACTATGAAAATTTATATCAACTGTAAAAGAAAATAATTAGATAATTACTTGGTATTTACTAAGCTTGCATATACTGAGATACAGTTCAGTGCTGCCTGGAACATGTCACTGACTTTTTTATCTCCTGCTAGTGGGCAAAACAAACACCTGCAGAGGTGGGCTTAATTTAGCAGATACAGGGCATCAATATTTTTGCAGTAAAAGCAGAGATTTTCCAGTCCGTCAGTCTTGATTGCTTTTGTCACAGAACACATGGAAAGAATACAGTTCTCCAGTGAACAGCTTTCAAAACAATTTTTATTCTGTCCCTTCAGAGTGCCTGCAAACTCTTTTAGATTAGTGACATCTACAGCTTTATAAACGCATCATGACTTGAAATGTCCATGTTGTTAAGTTTAGATTAAGTGTCTGTTGAGGTCAGATTTGTGCAAAATTTTCTTTGATATGACCTTGTAACGTGAGAGCAAAATATTCTTAGCTGTTCTGAGTGCTTCCCAGCTTTGGCACCTCAGCTGTGCATGCCTCTGATCTTGGACCCCGGCACATAAACCAGAAGGCCAGTGTCTCACAGGTGAGTTATGTGGCATTTCTGATCGTGTCTTGCTGGGTGCAAATCTACCTGAAGAGCTGCTCCTTAGATTTGTCTTTGGCAGTTCCTTTGGTGCAGTGTGCAGCACTGTAGTTAGACAGTACACGTGCAGTCTTGCTTGTACTTCATCTCTGAGCAGGATTGTCAGGCAGTGCTTGACAGCTGACAGACCAGTTAAAGGTGACATCTGTGAGTCAGTGCGTCTGTGGAATTATGCCCAGCCTCTAGCACGTGTCTGTATTCTTTGAGATAACCCCTTTTGAAATAGCATCTCAACATCAGTAGGAAAAACAGACAAGCTATGCCTTTTCTTCTTTCTGTTGCCTTTATCTTCCACTTACCTTCAGCAGTTTTTGATACTTACTAATGGTGTATAGGAAGGCTCTCGCGAAGCTTTATTTTTGTAACATTTTCCTGCACCTTTTCCAAAATGAACTGTTGGGAAATAACCATGGTGACACAGCTAAAGGTAAGTTTGCTGCACAGTTAGGCCATGGGATTGGCACGGAGTCTGAGCAGATCCCCTCCTGTTGGCACCCTGGCAGTTGGGCTGTTCTCACCTGTGTCTGCGGACGGATTGCAGCTTTCTCTGTGCCAAACGTCCAAGGATTATTTTCCCCCCCAGGAAGCAATGGGAGAATGCTCCTTCCATTTAGGAAGGACATTTAACAACTCCTGCCTTCTAATGACAACAAGCCCTAGAAGAATAAACTCATGACTTGTAGGTAACCTGGGCAAAAATATTGTAGGGACACAGGTGAAACCTAAAGCCTAGACACAGCCATAGCACAGCAGTTCTTTACATAGAATCGTCTGCAATGATTTGGATTTTAAAAGGTTGTTCATTGTTTCTAATTCTAGGAGGTTCTTCAAGCTTGGTTTCTTTATTGTTTTTTTTTTCCTTGACTTTTTTGTTTGTTTTTGCTATGCCTTTCTTACTGCATCTTTCCTTTGAACCTTCTCTTCTTTTGTGTTACATTCAAAATGAGAGATGCTCCAGATGCTTCAAATAGCCTCTCCATGACTCTCTTGGCACTTTAATCCCACCCCAGCAGGTTTGCCTGTGCATCCCACACAGAGAGAACTTGGCATACTGATACCTCATGAAGCCAATGTCAATATGTCCAAGGTACCCCTTGAGCCAGAGCTATTTATGTTGCTTTCTTCACTGGGGGCAACATTACTTCTCACAGGCAGTAAATCTCAGCTGTCTGAGTGCTGGAATCTAATTATCCTGTTCTATTCAAGCAGCTGCTACAAAGAGCTGAAAAGGAGAATTCCCCTTGGTACACAGGTTTTGCTGTGTTTGTTTTGCAGAAGGATTCATGTTTCGCATAAGTAACAAGCTCAAACACACAACCTTGCTGTAAGTTAGCATGAAGTTTTTGACACAGTTGTGTGGATAAGCCAGCACTTGTTTTATTCAGGCTAAAAGGATCACTGGTGATGGGCTTTGGCCTGAAACCCTCCAAATGCTGCCCTGGAAAGTTAAGAATTCAGCCTCTTAGTCGTGGTGTGTGGTCTGGGGCATGGCAAGTTGTGTGCCTGTCTCCTCCCCAGTGTAAGTCCATGTCGACATGTGGGGCACTATTAGCTCAGCTGCTGTGTTGTGGGAAGTTATCCACCACTATGACTAATTTACTGTGAAGCTGCAAGTTGGTCACACGACACTGTTAAATATCTGGGTTAGCGAAGAAAATAAATTCCAGTTCTGTGGAGTGATGCTGAAGGCAGTTTTCTCTGATGTTGTAAGTGCTTCAGTGTAGGGATATATCAAGTTTTCTGGGAAAAAACCCAACTAAGATGGATGTTTGGGACGGTATTACACAGCTGTAGAAGGAAATCTGCCTACTGTGTATGAACAGCCCTCATTAGATTGACCTGCCAGGCATAAAAGTATTTTTGAGGATCAGGAATTTGTCTGTTCTGTTTGTATTCATACATATTCTTCTTTACTTTGACAAAAAGAAACAAACAAAACCATGGCTGGTCACTGGCATAGCTCTGTCTGCTGAGCGGTGCAATCATTAATTTTCTTCCAGCTACTGGGAAGACTGCTTAAAAAGTGCTTTGCACGGTCCCAGGTGGGAAACGAGGAATCAGAGAGTGGATGGAAATCAGTTCTTTGGCACAGCTGTGCTTACTCAGAGTTTTAGATATAGAGGGCTCGGTGCATTTCATTTATATCTATTTGTGCTACAGAAGGTGATCTGAAACCTGTGGTTGGAAATCTGCTGTGAATCAGAATTCCCAGCATCAGCTTTCTCCCAAAAATTAAATGAATCTATAATAAATCAATTTTCATGGGAATAAAAATGTCAAATATTGGCATTTCTAATTAACAAGGTGTCAGTTTTAAAAAATATAATGTGTCCCGTGTCTCTACCAAATAGTCTCTTACAGCTGTAATACTGTTCACTTGACACCTCATAAATAATATTCACATGAAGACTTCTATATGGAAGATGTTTTAGATTATCTGAATGAATTAATGCATAAGAATTTTATGCATTGCACAGAAATGGATGAAATTACTCAGAGTACTAAAAGTCATCAAGAACTATGTGACTTTGCTTGTAACTCAGTGTTGATGTTGTTAGGCAATAATCTCTCTTCTGTTAATATTTTATGCAATTGGGTCAGGAAACAAAGACTGTTCTCCTTTTTAGGAGCTCCCTATGTGAAAGCAATTTGCTGATTCCCTTTAGGGTAGAGAGAAGAAAGGCTCAATAGCAATAGAGTGACTTTCTGGGAGTTTGTATGTGCATGCAAGTTTAAAAAAACAAACTCAAGCAACCCCAAAAAACTCCATCAGGTACATTCAAAAATTCCATTTCCAAGAGGTGATAAGGCATCTTGTTTTGCCAGAAGTTACATGCTAAGAAGGTTCAGTGCATTTCTAAAGTTGAAAACATAAATTAATGTACAGCCAGATGAGCCTGGAGCAATTAAAAAAAAAAAAAAAAAAAAAGCTCAAATTAAAATACCAAGCCAAACAAACAACCAGAACCCAAACCCACTTGTTTTGCTTAGAGAAAACATTTTTAAAGTTCAATAAATAGGACTCTGCTATAAGTAGGGCTTCTGCCTAATCCCTGTTGCAGGCCCTTGAGGAGAACAGGAGTGTCACAATCTGGATGAAAATCCCACCTCGACTGCTTGGATGAGCTGAGTTTAGCCCTGATCGAAGTGAGAGGAGAAAATGCCCCTGGTCAGGAAGGGTGTGCTGGCTGTGAGTGTGCTCTGACAGGCCTGAGTCTCCGGTAGTTTAGTGAGGGGCATCTTTGCTTGAGGGCAAAAAGGATGCGAAGCTGGGGTTGTCCATGTGTTACTACGGTGCTCTGCATTCCCCAAGGAGTGATACAGTTGCATTTCCTGTAGCTTTTTCCCTCACTGAGAGAAGACTGAACTCCCAGATAACATCTTGGCCTGGTGGGCAGTGGTGCTTGATGTCGTTGTGTGTTGGTTGGTTTGTTTTTGCACCCTGATGTCCTGCTACTGTAATTTCTCCATTTTAAGGAGATTGGCTAAACTCAGTCTCAAATTCCTGAGTCAGGGATGCTCTGAGTTTCTTTGGGGATGTTTCACTTGCTCAGACTCTACGCTGTAAGCACCGAGTATACTGCACTTTTTCTTCTGTAACTGCCTCCCTTATGCACATGCTTATCTAGTTCTGTTCCAGATAGGTTTTGGTTGGTTTTAAATTAAGTTTAGCAGTAAGTAACCTCTTTATCCCTGGAAATTGATTGCTGGCTTAAGGCTGCATATTGCAGTGAACACACCAGCTAATTTTTTGCAAATTTTCCTTATTCTCGGGACCAAAGCTTGAGGTACCAGGCATTCTTCTGTTTACTTGGCATATGTGATGTGGGTACATTTTTATTGCCCACATTCCACCTCTTCATTAGTCTCATTCTCTGTTTTCAACTCATTTAAAATGTCAGGATCTGCCACTTTTCTGCCAATTTCATGATGGCCTACATTGGCAAGCACCCTGAATTGTGCTACAGTCATTTCTGCAGTTGGAGAGGGCAATGTCTCTTGAGGTTTCTTTTGTATGATGTCAGTTCTGGTGTTTGAATGCAGTGTATTGAAACTTTATTTTCTATCCTCCTTAATCTCCAAATCTGATTATTTGGGATGGAAACAGAAACCTGTTGCTGAAAGGGACTTATTTTTATAATTGAATTCACTCAGTAAATGTGCTTTTTTGTTAATTATCTTTTATAGAATATGCAGTTGCTTTGTCTGTAGCTGTTTCCTGCTGGCGTACAAAGTAAGGAGGCTCATTTTGAGGTGTAGTCTTGAGTGACAAATCAAACTGGTTTTTGCATGGACCTATAAA
>VYZQ01031711.1:0-52207 GCA_013400655.1 Mystacornis crossleyi | reverse complement strand
TAGAACGTATTTTAACATCAACGATGTATTTTCCATTTAACCATCACCTTAATTTAATTTCACTTAAGCAAAGGAGGTGACAGCATTAATCTTCCATATTGATTAACCAGACAGAAAACACTTCTTCACCTGATATTAAGGTGACATATTTATATCCAGAGAATGAGTACTGATGTGTTTAATTTGCCTCTAAATTGAACTGATTAGGTACAGATTACATAGACTGAAGTTGGAAGTTAATTCTCATGTACGAGTCCTTCTTGCTCAGACCAGTAACAAAGACTCCAGACAACTGATAGTTTGGTGGATTTTAAATATTATTTTGACAGGTAAAACAGGTAGTTTCCACACAAAGTGCATTGATGCTATATATATATTTATATATTTATACACTTTGTGTACTCCTAAGACTTCAGATTTCTTTTTAATAAAATGTACAACTATCAGATTTCTTTTGAGTCTAGGCTGTTATTCTCTCATTCTGTATCTCATCTTCCTCAAAGCGGAACAGGCCTCTCCAGGGATAAATGTGTATCTCTTTCAACCCCCTGAATTTGGAATTAGAAAGAGCACCACCTGATACGATTTCACAAAACAGTTTGCAGAATTGTCTCCCTTCTCCCCATAATGCAGTCTCCCATAACTTGCAAATTCGCAAATGCCATTGAAACAATAAAATGGTCTTTGAAATGAAAAGAGAGTAAGAATTATAATCCTTAACTGATCCATTATCACTCTCCCCCTTCTGTTTAAGCCTCTTTGCTGCAATAATCAAATCTGCAGTTAGTCACCGATAAACACACATCGTAGATTAATTCCATTATTTTCCTGCAGGCCCTAGAAGTACCTTTTGACCGTGATACAGCTTGTCCAGTGATTGACAAGGGTTCTGATAGCTCGTTTCACAGCTTTTTTGGTATCTTAAGGGCTGAGTTGCTGGAGGCAAAAGCTATGTAGAGAGAAAACCAAGCCTTATCAGTGCTTCCCAAATTCTTGTTTAGGTTTTTGCTCTTGTGTTTCTGCCTGCCTTTACTGATTTAATTAATACCTCTATGTCCCCAGGTTACATACCTGCTGACTTTAAATCTGTTGCCATTTATCCTTTATTAAAGTAACATTCTATGCCTGACGATTTGGCTGACAGCTATAGAGCTACTGCCAAACTCCCATTCCCATCAGAGATCCTTGGAAACAAGGACATTAGATTTTTATTTTTAATGAAAAGGGATAAAATTTATCTTAATAGTTTAAATATCCTGAAGCTCTTTAGAAGGTAATTAACTGGGATTGACTCGGACGTTCTTATTTCTCCTTTCATTCATGTCAGTGTTGCTTTGGAAAAGAAACTCTTCTAAAAGAGCCGCTTGACTCTGATTTTAATGGTGAGGTTAAGGAAGGTATCCAGTGGAACTGGCAATACCTTTAGCCTTCAACTTGTTTCTCTTGCTCTTCCTACCTTGCTTTGAAGCTTAAATTCGTATTCGTTCTCAAATACTGTCCAGGGGCTGGCCATCTGTCAGGGGAAGAAGAAGGGGACCTGCAGCAAAATGAAGAGGAAATCATTACCATCCCTGTGAATTTCCTGACATTGGGGAAGATCGTTTGTGCTGCCTGATTTGTGAAAGTTTGTCTCCTTCTGAATAAAAAAAGTCTTTTAGCCATTATTTATTACTTTAAAACAATGATGTACAATATTTCTCATTAGTAACTCAGCAAGATTAATGTCTATTTCCTCTACATGGCTGTCTGCTCTGCTTTGACTGGAATGGGGTTTTTAGTCTTTTTCAAGTCACAGGTTAGATTTTTCTAAGAGGAATGAATCTCTGCATAATAGATTTAAAGCTATTGATGAGACTTGCTCCTCTTAATCAGCTCTTCCCAAGGCTGTAGAAGCAGCCCATAGGCTCTTAGATGTCTGTGAACCATGAGAGGAAAAGTTCTAGGCTAGGACCCACAGGACTAGCAGCATGTCCCTGTCGCCGTTTCTCTGTGGCTTTCTTCAGCATTTCTGTACTAGTGCTTCTTTATTCCTCTTTCTGTAACCTTAAGCTTTAATTAAATCACCCTAAAAAATACACAAATTTTCGTTTACTGGGTGTTAAATGTTAGGATAACACATGAATAAATGGATGTAAAAGACCCATACAGGACANAGTCACAGGTTAGATTTTTCTAAGAGGAATGAATCTCTGCATAATAGATTTAAAGCTATTGATGAGACTTGCTCCTCTTAATCAGCTCTTCCCAAGGCTGTAGAAGCAGCCCATAGGCTCTTAGATGTCTGTGAACCATGAGAGGAAAAGTTCTAGGCTAGGACCCACAGGACTAGCAGCATGTCCCTGTCGCCATTTCTCTGTGGCTTTCTTCAGCATTTCTGTACTAGTGCTTCTTTATTCCTCTTTCTGTAACCTTAAGCTTTAATTAAATCACCCTAAAAATACACAAATTTTCGTTTACTGAGTGTTAAATGTTAGGATAACACATGAATAAATGGATGTAAAAGACCCACGAAGGACAGCTACTCTTGTGTTCACAACTTCATTTTAGCCTAAATCCAACTGATCTTTCAAAATACTCAGAGGGCATCAAATGAAATTAGCAGGAGGCAGATGCAAAGGAGCTTATTCTTCATACAATCAAATGTGGTACAGAATGTCTGTCTGCAGGTGTTGAGGGTCCTAAAACCTTACATGTGTTAAAAGTGACTGGGAAATACAACGAAAGACAAATATTCCAGTAGGGATCTTTAAACAGGAAGATGCAATACCTGGCTCAGAAGGGCCTGAACTGCAAACTGCTGGAAGCCAGGAGAGTACAAGTTCATTTCACCTGTTCTTATTCTGTTCTCAGACTTGCTGCTGCTTCTGAGATTTCTACCCATTGTGACAGAGGAGATTCCGGGTGATCCCGTATTATTTTCCTATTTAAGTGCTTTTTCTCCTTGACTCTCTCCTTCTGTTGGACTGCTTCAGGATTATCTCCTTGGTTAAACATTTGCTATCTATAATGCTTTAATAATAGGTTTTACTCTGGGTGTATTCATTCAAACGTTACTACTCTAGATGGCACAGGTGTTTCTGTTGAAATTTCTATGCCTGATTTGATTTAATCTTTTTAACAATGTTTGTCCAAGATTTAACATTTGAATGAATAAAATTAAAATGAACTGAAGCATTTGAAAACTAAGTTTGGGAATCCCATCTGCCATAAAGTTTTTTTCAAGCACAGCAAGTTTTGAAAGCATTGAAATGCCAAAATTATGACTTTGCTCCGTAAGATTGGCATCAATTCCTTTCTTTTCTTTTACTGATCTTAGATGTTTTTAAGCTCCAATTGAAGCTGTATTTATACTTTTGGAAGATGACATTATGCAAATAATCTGCTATGATCAAAATTGTAAGATGTAGAGTCTGAAATACACTGAATAATTCCTGAAAATATTGATGTAAAAAGTTTTGGCTTCCTTTTTCCCCAGTATATTTGAGCATGTTGTGAAACAGGTTCTCAGAATCTTCTAAATAAGTATTTTTGTCATTGCAGAAGGAGGCTTGAATAATACAAAATATCACCTCAGCTGACATCTAACAGTGTGAAGCAGATTGCTGTATAAATAAACAGGGTGACAACTACAGCTGGAGTTAAAAAAGTGGAAAAACAAAATTTTATGTTGAGCCCAATATATATTGTACTGTGAATGAAAGCTTTTAGAATTCTTTGATTCTTTTCAAAAGTTCGCTTGTATTTCAGAAGGGTTAGAAGAAGGAGAGATGGGTATGAGCTGCTTTACTCTTTATGAAAAGGGTACCCTGCTGAAGTACTTAAGCATGCCCATGGAGACAGTTTCAGATATTAATATTGTTATGTCAGGAGCTGGAGTTAATTGTACATTTATCAATAAAAAACTATAGCCAAACTATAGCCTGGATATCAAAACAAAGCATTCATGGGGAAATGTTGTTTAGGAATAATTTTTCAACTCAAGTGTTTTTTTTAAATTTCACATTCATCAGTCTCAGTTAAACAGAGAAAGGAACATCTAATTTTATCGCATAACTTTCGATATTTAAATTTAGAAAATTTAAATACTTTAAAAGTTGAAATGCCTGGAGCAAAAATATTTCAAAATTATTGAAAAGTTTTCTAACATATTGAATCAAAAGTAATTATATTTCACCAAGCAAATGTTAGAGTCTGCTTTTTTTTAAATCTGAATTCAGTTTTTTCTCTTATGGAGGTGGGAGAGTAGAGAGAAAGCTGTGTCCAGCTCAGTTAATCTCTGGAAATGTAGCTGTGGTGTGGACTGGCAAGGCTGCCAATACATCCCCTGTCCTGGGCCTGCCACTGCAAGCAAACTCCAATATGGTTTTCTGGGCATGGAGTAAGATCCTTCTGGCTCCTGCACCTCGGACTTTGCTGCTGTCTTTTGTTATTAACACTGTCCTAATGGACATATTGGAGGAGGACAGCCCGGATTAGCCCAGGAATCCGAACTCTGGCTGCTCCACGCAGAGACGCCTATCTGGAAGAAGACAAGGGGTGTTTTGGATGGCAGTGATTTGCTGCGCCTGTTCTGGGCTGTTCTGTTGTTTGTCAGGTGGAGCCTCCCATCACCTCTGTACAGGGTACCGGAGCACAGGTTCCCTCCTCGTTCCCTCCTCGTTCCCTCCTCGTTCCCTCCTCGTTCCCTCCTCCTTCCCAGCTGCCTCGGGCCAGATTTCTGTTGTCAGGGTTCCCTGTCCTGGTTCCTGCCTGCCTTGCCGGTGTGGGGGATCAGGTCCCAGTCTGACGTGGGGGTGGTGTTCAGGATACACCGTGGATCGGTATTTTGCATTTTCAGCAGCTGATTTCTCAAAGGGTTTAGGTCTGATCCTCTGGCTCTGATTTTGGCACCCGGGAATTCCACATTGAATGTTGCTGCTCGCTTGGGTTTGCTCCAAGTTGCAGCAACACACTGACAATGGCGGATTAAATTGCCTTCTGTTCCTTGCTACAATTTTCAGTTCATAATCAACATGCTGGAGATGTGGCAGCCTAGGTTGATGCCTCTCAGCACCAGTGACCTCGGTATTAGATTTCCCTTGGCACAAAGGGATATGGATTTGTGAGGGTTCTGCAATCATTTATCTTTCTAAAAATCACCCGTTTTTCTGATCAGTTTGATACAATTTCAAGACTCTGTTTAAAAGAGGCTTAGGGTTCGGCTGGCAGTAACGCTGAGTGTCATGGCTGAAGCACTTTGGCAGAATGGAATTGGGAAACCCTTTTCTCCCTGCATTGTGCTTCACTCTGGCTACTGTTATAAATCTATTTGCTTAATGATCACTCGTATTCATACGCACAATAAAAGGAAGCGCATCTGACTTCATCATTTTCATTTTAGGATTTTTTGTTTGTTTGTTTCTAGCTTCATATGCTTCTTTTATCTTCACTTAGTCTCTTCATTTATATTCAGAGAAACCTCATTCAAATCCAGCAAGCAATTACACTGTGGTGTAACTATGAATAATATTGCTGTTTACATACACTTAAGATAGCCCATTCCTTGACACGGAATGATATTATATAGATTGATAATGCCTATTTTTTTTAAAATTCTTTCTGGCTTGCTATCCATCTTTTTAGACATTTATGAAACATCTGTCTTCATTGTAACCTTCCATTAAAGCTGAAGATCATGTTTTATCCACTTGTGTATTCTGCTACTGCTTACAAAGCTTGAGGTGCACGCAAGATGCACAGAGTCACTTACAGAAAACTAAAGTTTAGAGGGAAAATCATGAAGAGCTCATCTCTAGATCAAATGTAGAAGTGAAAATTTTATTAAAGGCAACCTTTCATCTTTTTAAAACATAGAACCGATACTGAAATTAAGAATCTTGTATCTAAAAGCTCACAAGCTTCAGATGGTTCCAAGTCATTCTTAGGGGACTGTTAAAACAAGCTGTTTACCTTTATTATTAGTTACAGAAGAAAAACAAGCAAGGTTTTTTAAAAATTATTTTTAATTACCTGAGTGAATGTGATTTTATGACTTTCACTTGAGGGAGCTCCCTCCAGCAGTAGACTACAGGTTTTCTTTCAGTTCAGTAGCCCAAAACCAATTTTATAAAAATCTCATGCTAAAATGAAAGTCCCTTCCTCACATATTTTTTAGCAATAAAACCCCTTCCTATGCAGCAGTTTAACAGAGAATGAAGAGACTACTTAATGCTATAGGGACAATTTTATCCAGTAAAGAAGTAAAGATGTGCACTTTCAATCTGAAAATAAGTTTGTTTAGATTAAATTGCTACTACCAAAAAGAAAAATTCATATAAATTGAAAATTATACAGAAACAGGAACAACATGTTAAAACATTATGAAAATCTGTCAAGATCTACTGAGGGATCCCAGGTCATCTTAAGTTGCTCAGGCCTTTCAGAGCCTTCCACTTGCTACCTGTGACTGATTTTGTTCAAAAACTGGGATTCGCTATTGCTGGATCTTGGAAAAGGGCTCTTTGCTCTCCATATTTACAGTCAGAGAGTTGCTCTGCTTTTTTTGTTTGTTTGGGTTTTTTGTTGTTGCTTTGTTTTACCTTTTCAGAACATTTAAGGAAGGGCATTTTATTTACAAAAAAAAAGAGAGAAAATATTTCGTAATAAGTCTGCATCTGTCTTACCACTTGGTAACTTCATTTGCTTAGAAGATAGAGTGTATTGGAAAAGGGAAATGATACATTAGAAATGCAGATAACTTCATCTGCAAGCTAGGATTTCCTACTATATACTACTTTAGATTGTAAATATAAAAATTTATGTAAATTTATGTAAATAATGAATAAAATTAATGCAAGAACAGATCGTATGTTAGACCACAGAGTCAAAGATTTTAGGTAATTCTTCTTTTGTTGGGGTTAGAATTGTTACTGCAGGAGAAGGAACTTGCTGCAGAAGTGAGTCCTGGGCAGAGCAGCTGCAGAGCAGCTCAGCGGTGTGGGGGCTGGGCTGGGTTCCGCGGCACATCCGGGCTGCGGCCTTTGGGCTGACCCCCCCCGGCTTTCAGTGGGGTCCTGGACCCGGAGCCCCGTGCCCTGAGATGCTCGGACAGTGCAGCTCCCGGCCCGCAGCCCTGCCCAGGGCCGGGCAGTGCCCGCCGGGCAGCAGCTGCTCCTGGGCAGCTCAGGGAGGACTACCCGGGGTTACGTCGGGCCGTAGTGCTGCCTTGTTTGGAATTAAATCCCTCTGAAGGGATCCCGCTGGTACCTGAGGTAAAGCATTTGACTGGTGTTTTTCTAGACTTTACAATGATTTTTAGACTATTGATCCAATTTATACTTTTAGCAATTTCTCTTCAAGAACAAAGCTTGTGTATATAAACATTTAAAATTATGATTACCAGCATTATGCAACAAACATCACCAGTTTCCTTGTGAAATAGCTGAATAATTGTTTTACATTTACATTTATAAATACTAAATGACCTATTCTATGTAGTTGAATGAGATCAACAGGCTATCTCTGCACTGCAGACTAAATTGTAGGGGTGCTTTTTATAATTTATATAGAATTTTATTCAACCAGGTCTAGAGCGTTTACAGACTATGGTCGTCTGTGGATGGTGACACTAGCACAAAATAAAAAGATATATGGCATTTCTTTGGCACTGTCTGTCCAGGGAGAGGGATCCTCTCCAAGACAAGTGAAAATAAAAATCCTGTTTAATGTTCTTCTTTCAGCACATCTCACACTTTACTAATAAAGACCATGATACGAGTTTACAAAACTGAAGGCAATGATTCTCATACAAACAGCACCAGCAGGGCAAAACAGTAGCAAAGCAAGTATTAACAGTAGATAGAAAATTAGTGGCCAAAACTTATATAAAGTTCTATGCTAGGTAATAATTACTTTTTCTTAGATGTATGTTTGCAGTCACATCTGTAGTTTCTGTTATTTAGGCCAAAGTGTTTCACATTTTAAAGATTAAAATACCTTGGAGGAAACAAGTCATCCTGAGAAAGAGTGGTTTTTGTTTGAATTTATTAGAAAAACCTTTAAGAGATGAAAGGGATAAAATTAAAATAATCACCGCTGTTGCTAATTTGGGTTTCCTAGCATGGTCTTCATTTGCTAACGGTGAACTCACTGAAGAAAGAATTAATGTTCTTGGGGTTTTTCTGTTGCAAATCTGAGATACTTGCAATTAAATTTTTAAACAGGTTTTCTACTTCATCAATAAAATTGTGTGCAGGCTTTGTAAGTATGGCTTTGGGCTATGTTCTTTACATGCATATCTGCACTGTTTATATAAATTCATCTTGAATTTATTTTATAGTGCTTTTTCCCTGTAGTGGATTAATACCAGTAACCTGGATTGTTGAGTTTCCTGACAGGGGAAAGAAGTCTCTCTTGTCAGTGTTACTGGCTTTTAGAAATGCCTCTGTGCGGCCAAGAGTCTGATGTGGGCAGCAGCCCACAGCTCCAAACCAGGTCAAAAAAGTGAATATTTGCAGAATTAACCCCCAGGGGTCCCCCACAGAGCACATGGGCAACTCAAAAATGCCATAGCCGGAGTTTGAAACATATTACTGACAGGCACTGTCGCACCAGTGGTTACAGAGGAAATATAAAAGAATTTATTCATACGCCTTACGAACTTGTCACAGGATAATAGAAAGACTTTTTCATGCTGTCCTTTGTAGGGTGATGGCAACATTCCCCCAAATATAATTTAGAGTTGTTTTCAAATTACAGGTGTTGCAGTGCATAATGTTTCCTATTTTTTTCCTTATATGTTTTCCTTATCCCTGGAATCTTTCTCAGAGGAGTCTTTGTAGATCAGTCCATCCTCTGTGCTGACTAAAAAGTGGGTGATTATACTTTAAGTTATTCAGTTATGCTTGGAATGTATCTTTTGTTAGTAGGATTTGGGTTTGTGTAATTTCTGCATGCCACAGCTACAGATTTTCATGTTTTTGATATTGTTGCAGTCTGAAAAATTTATTTTCAAATCCTTCTCTTTCCATAATTTTCTTTTTTTTTTTTTTTCTGGGAAAGCCCACTGATTTAAGTAATGAATCCAGTACTGATTTCTGAACAGCTGCTAATAATAAGAAAATTGTCTTGATGGTTATTCTCAACTCTGGAGAATGAACATGCGAGCAAGTTGTTGGGGCTTTTTTGTTGGGTTTTTTTTCACTTTCCAGGATGTTTGGCTTGTTTGGAGAGCTCTCATGTCAAATCCCTTTTATCTGTAATTACAAAGCATTATGATTTCATCTTGGTGCCAAGGGACAGCAAATGCCTGAAGGGAATAGTGAAAGCCCATTTATTTATCTTAAGGTCAGCTTCTGGTCACAGTGATATCATTGCCTAAATTCTCAGTGAATTTATCTGTTTGGAGCTTTAACCCTATATGTGCTTCCCAGGACTGCCTAGAGTTTGTCTGTGAACTCTGCTGGGAGCACTTGGGAACATATTCCTTTCCTTACCTTTTTCCCTTAAATAGTATGGGCTAGACTATTTGTCCCAGGAAACTGAGAGTCAAATGACAGATAGGATATAACTGTTCTTTTTAACTGAACTAATTAACTTTTTACCTGAACTGATACCACAGAAAATGAACTGTTTCATCCTAAATGATGGAGGAAATCAATTTCAGACCAGGAAATGAAATCTGTGGTTTTTGGAAGCCACATCTTGCTTCTTGGTTCAAAGCCTGTCCTACCTCCCTTCTCTACTCTTCTGCCCTTTCAAATGCTTTCATGGAATTCAGTCATGATTTATTCAGATTGTAGGTCTAAGCTGACTTGCAAAGGCAGGTTCTTTCCTTACCTCTGAGATCACATCATCTGTGTGGGATGTTATATTGAAGATCGGGATTTTGACCTTTTAAAAACTGTGGCTGGCTGCCAGGGAAGGACACGCAATGAAAGAGCTCCTGTTAAATGTAAAAATGAAGTTGATATTGGTAATGTATAATAAGACAGAGTCGTTTGTGCCTCAGGATTCTTTGTTCCCAGACAGTCTGTGGTGTGTCTGAATAAATGTGCTTTTAGCTGCTGTGTAAATCTGTGTATGCAACATTATGCACTGGTTTGCAATTGCAGTGTAACAACACTGAATTTGGGGGAAACAGCAGATACCTTTATGCTTCTAATTACAGCTTTCATCTGCTGCTAGCTGATAAAAGAATGTGAGGAAAACCTCATTCCTAGGGGAAAAGAATTTCTGCCCCAACTTTGCTTTGGGCCTTGAAGAGACAATAATAGGAGAGCAGTAATGGCCTTTGAATGGTCCATCTTTCTTCCAGAAGGGTTCAAAAATACCTAATCATTCTTGACAGAATCAGTTCAATGTTTCTTTAAAATCATTTAGCAATGGAAACTCCACGGCCTCTGTATATAATGCATTTCATTGCTTGTCATTCCACGCCATTCAAAAGGGTTTTCTTCTAATACTTGACTGAATTGTGCTTACACCAACGACAGGTTTTTTCCTGTCTCTGGTGGTGTACATTATTTTCTTCTTTTCAGCAACTCTTTACATAGATATAATCTAAAAACATGATTTGTTGGCAGTTGCTGACTATATTTTGTCTTCTTAAAAAAACCCTCTGTGTTTTTTAAATATCAAGGGACCAGTGTCAGCCTCAATGTTTATATATGTCACTCCTTACCTGCACTGCCAGTGGTATAAGCAGAGAAGCTGAAGACTCTCAGAATAACCCAGGCTAGAAGGGACTTTGAGAGGACATCTGGCCCAGCCTTTAATGGGAAAGGGAGCCTAGATGACATGATCCAGCACCCTGTTCACTCAGGTCTTGAAAATCCAGAGGTGGGGACTCTGCCACATCCCTGGCAAGGCTGCTGCAGTGTTTGATTGTTCTCACTGTAAAAAAAAATTATTTCTCTTACTGAGATGCAATCTCTCCCAATGCGACTTGCACCCTGCTGCACCTGGTCTTCTCCGTGTTGCTCCTCTCTTGTGAAAAGAGAGCATCCATCCCTTTTTAGCCATCCTTTTAAGTACTGGAATAATATGATTAAATTCTTCATGAGCCTTTCCTTCTCAGAGAAGGTTAGGATGAGGTCTAACTCTTTCCATATTCTAGACATGAACCATTTTATCCTCTTGTCAGTGACTGTATTGTAAAATATGTAATCTGTACATAATACCTCCTCAGTTACCTGTCCTGCAGCATAAACAACTGCAGTTTTTTCATTGTTTTCCTCACAGTTTGTTTTCTCTACACCTTTGCTTATTTATACTGATTGTTTATGTAATAACTGATTATAACAACTTTACTGATTCTTTTCTTCCCTGGTACTTTCCAGTTGACCCTTGTATCTCTGCAGTAATGATGGCCAAGGCTTGGCACAATATTTTAGCTGAGGCTTTATTACATCTGAGCAGAGTGAGAAGATTATGTGATTTTACTATTTGACCTGTCTGAATTTCTGGAGTCACAGGCAGCTTTTACAGTGTTATAATTCCAAGCCCTGTTTTGTTTTGCAGTTCTGCTGCCTTAACTGTTATTCTCAAACTTGTTTGTCTATGCTCTCATTCCTACCTTTCATACAGAATGTGTGTATGATGCTGTGCCATAGTCCTCACTGCTCCATCCTGATCAATTCACACCTCCATGCCATGTGGTGAACCGTTTTTGATTCCTATATTGTTTTCCTTTTCTTTAAGCTGACAGGAGTTACATGTACATTTAATACTTTTCCTCACTGACTTAGATAATGAAACACAAATAAATTTTGATAGTTTAAGCAAACTTTTGAAGAATGTTATTTGATTCCTCTTTGTGGTTTATTAGAAGCTTACTGATAACTGTGTTCTTCCATTAGGGTTATATTTTACAGTAGGCTAATTTAATCCACATGTCCCTAATTTGTTATGAAAGTGACCCAAGCCAGAATAAGAAATCTTGATAAATTATATGACATCTACTGCTACTTGCCTTCTTTTTGATTGGAGACCTTATTATTAGAAAAGAGCCATCGACTTTTAAGATGTCACTGGGTGAACTCAGGGCAGAAATCTGCACCTCTATCAGGATGCTCAGGAGAAATTTTCTCTGCTTACCAGCAAAGCACCAGAAGTGCCTTTCCTGCTAACACTCCAGTTGGTCTGAAGTTTTGGATGAGAACCCTATGAAACAGCTTTCTGGTAATACTTCTGCTGTTGCTGAAAGAATGAGACAAAAAGAGACGAGAGCATAAAGCTCCTCTCTATCACAGCTTCAAGCTTTAGATACAGGGATATGCACAGAGGAATTAGGATTCTGGGTGTATATGAAATAGTCTCCGAAGGGAAAGAGGCATGTCATGCAGCTTGAGAGATTGTACAGCTTGAAAATAGTAGAAAACATGATATGGAATTGTAGGCTAGGAGATAAGATGCTTTTTATTCCCATCTGTGCTTCAGGGGTTGAATTGGCAGCAAATTCACAAACCTTTACTAGGCAACAGAAAAGATCAAGAAATATAGTATATGCACAGCAGGGCTTTTGGCAGAACCACATGTACGTCCTAACTGGATAATAGAAGCAGGGGCTTAATGTAAAGCATGCACTTTGCAAGTGTTGTGGTTTGGGTTTGTTTTGTTTTTTTTTTAAGATCTCGTGCTATGTCAGTTTTTGCAGAGTCTTTATGAACAATAGTTTTGTGACCTCTAGTTAAAATGCCTTTCTCCAAGAAAAGCCCAACACTATTATTTTTCTGGCATTCGTTCTTGTGTAACATATGGATATGTCCCTCTGCGGAGGTTGTGTTGTCTGTCTCAGCTGCTATTCCACATTGATAAAAATACTGGTTCTCTTCTCACTTGTATATATTAACAGCTTGGGTGTAAGTGAACATATATGCCACAGGTTCTGGAGACTTATGATCTCCAAGAGAGAAAAAATACCTCTGTTTATTATGGTGTCTCTCATGTGGTTCCCTTGTGCAGCTGACAAAGGGGAAATTAGCAGATGGTGTAAAACATCTCCAGTTATTAGCAGGCGGCACTATCAAGTCTGTATGTTTTTCCTTACTGCAGCCTAGTCACTTCTGAAGTTTTGTAACCTTTCTCTTGATCTAGTGGATTTTTTTTTTTTTTATAATCTTGGTTTCCCTCTACTTTCTGTTTGATGACAGGAATATGCCTATTCTGACGTTAACAAACCCAAAATTAACCAGCCAAACCCCAGAGGCTGTGCAGAGGAGAAAGGAAAAAACATTACATCTTTATGAAGTAATGTCCTCTGTCTGCTAAACCATATTTATGCAAGCTTACTTCTGGTGTTGGCAAGCTGCTCCCTGGGGAGAGTTCTGTGATGCTGACAGCGTTGGCAGGAGGAGGCGCACACCGGGATGTCTTGTCCGCGTTTTTCCTTTTTTTTGGTTCTTCTTTTCTTGTATATACATTTACACACATATATGTATATGGGATACAATACATATCCCTCCCATTGTCAGATAAGACAATAGAAAATAGTTTTTAAGGCTGTTGATTACTGTAATATTTTACACAGAATAGCTATGCGGTTTTGTAGCTCTTTTTTTTTCCTGAAGCTTGGCCCATCCTCAAAGGTCACTGTTGAAAAGTGAAAAAATGTAATAGAACATACTGGAAATCATTACTGGAAAGTCGACTTCATCTTTCCCTGAAGTTGATTGAATGCATTTGCTACAGTTAAACCTCCACAGTATTCTTGTATGAGAAAGTATATTATCCAGTGGTTGTGGCTGGAATATTATAGATATGGGGAATGGGATTTGAGCTGGTAAAACACTCTGTATTTTCCCTTTACTGAAATGTAGCACCTCCTCCCTTCTACCTCTTTACTCACAGTCCATCTTTTTGAAAATATATGGGAGAATAGTTTTTATACTGTATATATGAGCTTTTTAAAAAGTAAATTTTTATAATACTAACCTGTCAAGAAAGTGCAACCCAAAAGATAACTGAACAGTTACTATCAGTAGATCTGGGGTTGATAGGAAAATTTCCTCCAATACTGCTGTCTTTGGAGAATGGGATCTCATCTAATAAAATTATCAGTTAATAATAAAATACATTGTACACAATGAAGTAACAGCCTGAGGTATATCAGTATTTAGTGTGATGCTCATTTTGTGTAGAAACACAAAAAACGTTTTAGTAAGCAAGCAGCTAAATATTAACTAAAAGTAAAATAAAGTAAAGAGTATAAGATAGGGGTTTGAAGAAGCTACGCAGAAATTCATGAGGGAATTGCATCTGGGACTCAAAATTCAATGCATTTTGCTGCTGTTTGTAAAAAGCAATAAGATTGATACCTGCACTTTGACTTTATGCAGACTTCAGTACGCTAATGGCTGGAGTAGCTGCCTTTCACAAGGCCTTTGAATGTGCACACTGAAGCCAAGCAACAGCCTGAGAGTGGAGTCTTTCCTACTCATTATGAGCCGTGTCAAAGATACGAGACATCCAGGGAGATGAGATGAGATGCTGGCAAGATAATTGTGGTTTGCTGCAAGGCAGGGTTGCAGCCATTGTTTTGTTGAACTGAAGTCTCAGCTGTGACTCGGTCTAGAAGATCTGTGCAATCCTGTGGTGTATCTGCTGCATTTCCTTTTCTATACCATTTAGCTGGTGTCAGGTGGAGAAAAATCACTTGTAGTGGAGTCTAAAATTCTGCATATCAAAGAGTGAACGTGTGTTGTCTGTGGGTTTTGGTTTTCCACACGCTGACAATCCTGCCACTACCTCGGCAGCGCGGGCTCAGGGCCTTTGCTGTCACAGTCATGCTGTACCGTGCTGTGCCACTTGCTGTGTTCAACAGGGCACCTTTGTTATGAGCACTCTCAGCGCTGTGCTTTTTAGATTCATCTTTTAGAACGAAAAAAAAAAAACAAACAAACCCAAAACCACAAAAACAAACTCATAAATCAGTGTTAGTAAAAACCAGAACAGTTTTGCTCTGCATAGGCAGACTTGTGCAGAGTCCTGTCCCTCACAGCACACACATGCTGTCTCTGCCTAAATCAATCCTGTCAAGTTGCTCTCTATCATCCTTAGTATTACTCCCCAAGCAGTAATGGCAAAATACATTACAGCCCTAAAGGACACTTTTCATCCCTAAACTTTAGACTGTGTCTTCTTTAGAATGTCACGTTCATTAGTATTTAGTATCTTCTTTAATTTTCAAAAGCAGTAAAGTAAATTAGGTATATATGTTGCCTTCTCCAGTCACCTAGAAACAGAGACTAGACAAGAGTAAGGGAATAAAGGCAGGGATTTATTTGAAGGGCCTTCAAGGTACACCCTGGGGAGCCGGAGGCTGCTTCCATAAAATGGACCCCAAGATGGACGACAGGTCACGAGTTCTTTACACTGTTATAGGTTTGGTCCATTTGCATATCAGCATAAATTCACCAATTAAAACTTTAACTCTCTTCCATTTCTCCGCCTCTCTCCTGGTCCTAGTTTCCACCTTTAGGCCTCGGACAGCCCGAGTGTCCTTGAACAGCAAGCTCAGAGAAGCTTTGTTGTGTCTATCTAGTCTGAGAGAGCAGCAAACAAGCTGTAAGAAACTTCAGAGTTACACACCAGGCAATACAGGATTTGAAAAGTACAGGAGTTAAAACCTAAGGCATCATATAGAGCCCGTCTTCAAAACTGAAATAAGGCCCCAAAAATGTAGTCAGGCAGTTAGGTGGATTTTCCAAATCAGTGTTACCTTTTGATAGTGTCACAAACACAAATGATTTAGGGAGTCAACTTCCAAAGCTCAAGTGATGTAAAATGTGTCTGTGCATACAGGTGTGCACAAAGGGGGGTTGTTCCCCAAAGTGCTGCTTTGGCATGGGAGGTGAGAGCCCAAGTGAGGTGCTATGTGTGAGGGGGTGCTCAGGAAGGTTGCAGGAGTTCACTGGAGAGCATCAGTTGTGAAAATACCACACAGTTCTCCTGACCTCTCCAAAGGGGTGGTGGAAAATAGCTGCTGACTTGCAAAGCCAATACTGACACCACAGTAGTCCAGTCTACTTTTATATCTTTCAACTGCATGATTTTTTCGCTCCTAGTATATGAGGGAGTCAACAGGCTGCCTTTGTGCTCAGTAGCCAGTGCAGTCTCCTGCAGGATGTGTATGAAAAACTCCTGCTGAATTGTAACACTGCCTTGAAAAGAGGAAGAAAAGCAGCCATCCTTGAGCTCTCGCTCCCCCTTGTAAGGACAAAGCAAAACCTAGCTTCTCTTCACCTGTGGCAGAGAGAAAAAAAAGCACAGTCAATCACAGCATCATAAAATGGTTTTGGGTTGGAAGGGGCCTTAAGGATCATCTAGTTCCAACTCCCCATCCAAGTTTTTGCAATGTTTCTGTTGCTTAAGAAATGATCAGCAGGTAAAGCACTCTTTCCTCTGAGGACCAATTACTTCAAGGAATATATTCACTCAAATTGGCCAAAGTCTCTCTAATAACAACTACTGTGATGGAAATGTTAGTGTAAGCCCAAATCCCAGAGAGTGAACTTGAGGCCAACAGCTGCATGCAGTAAAAAGAAGAACCTGCGTCTGCTCAGGCAGTGTCAGTGGCTTCACTGACACCTCTGCTGCTCGGGAGGACTTGTTTCCTTATCAGATAACACTCCCAATGAGCACTGAAAGGCTTATGATTATTACTGGTTTTCAGTTCTTGTTTGTAGCTGAACCTCCGATTAAACAGCAGCAACACTGCCTGATGTTTTCTCTTGATTTGAAATCATCCTTTTTGATAACATACTGTTCTCCCAGCCTTATTGATTGTGAAGGATGCACACAAGGCTTGGTGTGCAGGTTCAGAAGATGAACTCTGCCAGCACAACATCAACCCCTGTTAAGGGGCAGCAATGCCTCTTACCATGTAAATGTAGGTGAAGTTGCCAAGTGAAGGCAGCTAGTGTTGACGTAAATAGACAAGGTGCAACTGTGTGTAGCAGTGTATTACAAAATGCATAGACAGAAGCTGAATTCCAACTCTGAATTCTAGCTTTACTTAAAAAAAAAAAAAAAAAAAAAAAAAAAAAGCAAAGCCTTTAACAGAATGATTGTTTGGGGATGAAAAATTGGCTTCAAGTTCCCGGCAGAGAAAGAGAGGTACAGAGCTTCTTCATGCATCCGTGGAGGACCTGACTTACTACAGCTCTGCTTCACACACTTAGGTACAAATAGCATTTTATTCTTTTCTGTTACGTGAAATGGGAGCAGCAGTAATAGGTGGAGGTTCTGAACTTATCTCAGTCTCAGATTAGTCTGAATCCATAGCTTCCCCTCCCCTGAATGGGTCCCTTACCTCTGAAGGTGTAAAATGAAATTTAAGGGAGAACCCCTTGCTGTTGAACAACGCCATTATCTTGTTAGAAAAGTGGCTGTGGGATGAGAAGGGCCTATTCAGGGAGCATGGCCTGTTCAGGATTGTTTATTTGGCAGATTCTGACATAGGAAGAATGCCCAGAACCAGGATCAGGCTGTCACAAAGGGCTGTCACTGGGGACAAATGAAGAGGTGACCCCCGTGGGGGGGATGAGCATGAGTGGATGCGTGGGGCACGGGGTTTCTCTGTCCCTGTTCCCTGGTCATGTGTACCCAAAATCCCAACCCCTATTGGTCAGTTTGAATGTAGCCCGCGGGAATCCTGTACTTAAGGGAGTGTTCACGGGACCCCGGGGGGGGGTTGTTCCAGACCTGTTCTGGGGGCAGTCGCTGTCGGAGTCCCTGCTGGGCTCCGGCCATGTGCGGCCAGGGGGAATAAAATCTGAAAACATCTATCAAATATCGTCTCCTTGATTCTTCCACGGGCCAAGGCTGTCTCCCAGGGAAAGGTTGCAGCCACCCCACTGCAACAGACAAACACATCTCTCTTACGCTTTGCTGACAGGATAGGGCCTGGACAGCCGAATGAGGTGGGTCAAACTCTTCGTGGTGCATCTTCTGCAGAAGTGTTTGCTGCATGCATCAGCTGCATTTGTCTGACAGCAGATTTTGTGCAGGTACGGTGTATAACCAGTATCCTAATTTGGTCCTGACTTTCATTACTGCACCTGGATGGGGAGGAAAGGCCTGGTTTAATGCTAATGTTACTGATTAAGTTACACTAGGTATGCTTACTCATCTAACTTGGAGGTTGAGCAAAATTTGAGTCTGGAAATCTCTAAAGCATGAAGCATGAATTCCAAGATTGTTTTTACAGACACTTTTCAAAATAAAGCTGTATGACTTTCCCATTGATAAAAATAAAAATATTCACTTTTTGGTAATGTGGTGCTCATCCTATGATCACATTTTCAGCAGTGGATGATATATGAGGTTATATAGTTTAATACAATAATGTTTCCTGTCATAACTGTTTTTAGCAAAATAAAATTATCTATGCCAAATAGAAAGATGATATAATTACAGTGAAGACTATATTTATCACTGGAAGTCCTTCATGTATTCAAGTATAGAGACTAGGATTAAATAAAGTGCACAGGATTGTGTGCAAAAGGGATTTGTGGACTAGGGTTATTTATTTAGTACCCAAAATTCAATAACCATTCTATAAGAACAGAGCAAAGCATGACTCTTTTCCCAGATCTATTAAAATCTAAATTTGTGAGTCCTGGGGACACCTCGTAGTGAGAAATATGAGAGACCTGATCCTCTGTTTATATAAGCCATCACATCTTCAGTTTGTGTAAGCTGAGGATCATGCTCTAAAGATTTAGTCATGAGAACAGATGTTTCCAGGGTAAAGGGCTCTAAACCAGATGCCTTTGGGCTTTTAGACTCCACATCTTGTATAGGAACATCATCCCTTCCTGACAGTGCACTTTTCTGTTTGTAGTCAGTGCATCTGTGCCCATCTTCAACAGCAAAGAGCCTTACGGAAGAAATGCTGATGGGAGCCCAGTGCAGTTCTTGCTTGTGGTGTCAAAGGGGTCAGGATATCATAAGGGGAAAAAACACGCGGAAACACAAAATCACATTCAAGGGGGTTTTTTTTGGAGGTTTTCATGTACCTGAAAGAACAAAAGCTATGCTGGGACACTTCTGCTAACAAAGCAGTTGGCCCTTTTGCCATCTGTGATTCCAGTCAGGAATTTGCTGCTAGAAACAACATGTGCACAGATGGGCTGGTGGAGGGGCTGTAACAGTAAGTTGTGTCTACTGTAGGTTAGGCCTGTGTTCCACTGGGCTCCCCAGGTTTCCCTGTGGGTCACAGGGCTGCCCAGAATTTTCCTGGCACTGATGGAACTCTGTGAGTCTCTCCTGAGACCTCTGGCAGAAAAGGTTTGTTTCTGTAGTTGTACCTGAGGCAGGGAAATCCTTCTGTAACCAAAAATGGGGCTTTTATGAATGATTTCCAGGCACCCATAAAGGTGTATATTGAAAATGAGATTTTTCTACTGTTTAAAAAGGCTGACTCTGGAGACTTTGAAACTGATGTTTTCCCTCTGATAATGTGTCATGGCTTCCAAAGGCTCATAAACTCTCTAAACAATTTGCACCAGGCTGTGCACTAAGTGGACTCTGAAACTGGGTATCCTGACTCCCTGGTTCTTCTTCTGAAATTTATTCACTATCATTTTAGCAAAGCAAAGAGAAGACGCTACCCAAGCCCTCTACCAAGATTCTGTCACCTTTATGAGCCATTAGCACTACTAAAAGCCTGTAAGGACTTTCTGTTCCAGCAGACTTGGTACACAGATGTGTACAGGATCTTCTGTAATGAATATAAAACATTTTTGAACAATGTACATCAGTGTTTCATTTGCTTTCACTGGGTAGTTGCAATCCTTAGACATGGCTGAAGCTTATTGCAAAACTCCCGTTCAAGAGGATCAGGCTCTGCTCTTGGGCATGCTTTTCTTGTTGTTGTTGTTCCTCAAAACATTAATTAACCGATTGAGTGGCACAAGGTGCGTGTGGTGCCTGGAGGCTTACAGGGCACACGAAACTTTGCAAGACTGGCAATCCCTGTGTATCTTGTGCTGCGTTGCGTGTTACAGGCACTCACAGAATCACACAGTGCTTAGGGCTGGAAGGAACCTCAGACATCACCCAGCCTCTCTGTAATGCAGGTGCCATGCAGTTGCTTTCCAAAGAACCCCTTGTTCCCACTGGCAGAGGCAAACCATCATTTGTGCTGATGTGAAACCCACTGGCTGCAGTGAGATGCTCCAACAGCTCAGTTCATACTCAGAAACTGGCCCAGTGATACAAGTTTAGGAATGAGCCAGCAAGTTGGATTCACTTAGAATCAGTTTTATTGCCAGGTAAGAAATTCATAGTAATATAGTGAATACATATGTTTACAAATAAACATTCTTAAAAAACAAACAAACATTTTATTGTAGGAAGTATTATTGGTATCATAAACTCTGTAGTTAACAAGTATTAACACAGGTTTACTTACAGAACATACAGTTACTAAAATATTTCCACATAAAATATGCTCAAGTTACACGAAACCTGTGTGAATTAGAGTGCAGCTGTAATGTGTATCTAAAGCATATGGATTAACAGCAACATTCCATAAAGGGTCAAATTAAGTCAGCCAGTTGTGAAGGCAATAAAGATTAAAGGAATAAAAGTAAGATAGTGGAGAGTCTGGGTTGTGTGCAAAGTATTTGTCTTGTGGGCTTTGTCCACTTCTGATAGTCTTAAAACATGGTCATAAAATTTAGCAGCACGCCTATGGAGAGATACCGGTGCTCTCAGGATGCAAATCAATCTTGATATAGCTAAAAAAATGGTATCTCCATTTAACCAGATTTCAAAATCTTAGCCCTTGCATCCTTGACTAAGCAGAAGCACTGACAGTCTGTTGAGTACAGTTAGAAATGCCACTTCCAATTCTTCTTACAGCAGTTCTCACTCCTCCCTGAATACTCTTCCAGACCTAATCTCCTGAAGAATTGACAGCTGGTGAGAATGCAACTGTAGTAGGACAGCTAGCTGGGATTTAGCCAAGTGACTTGTGTTGGGGGAAGGGCAGGAATTTACTGAAAGACTGAATGCAATGCCTGCCATCCCATCCCAACTCTGTGCTGAAGCTTTTACAGGCCCAGGACTGTGAGTTTGTTACCAGTGCCCCGTTAAAGAGTGGTTTTACTCATACAAACAAGGCATCCTGCTCATCAGAACCACAGTCAAGACCATGAGTCCAATTGTTCGTTTAGTTTAACCCCAGATCTCTGATGTTTGAGGCTGGATCAGCCTCTTCCACCACACAGCCCACCAAGAGGGAACACCACTAGAGAAAGCCAAACAATAGAGACAATATACCAGATAACATTTAGTTGAACTACAGAGAACTACCATGGCTAAAAGCAAATACAAAATGAGAGACTAGAGGGGAAAAGTTGGAATTGGGAAAATGAAGGGGCTAACTAAATAGTCTTGACTGTGCAACCACTGCATGGAGATGTAGTCCAGTTTCCTTTCGGAACAAACAGAGGAGGCTGAGCAGGGCGAAACCCTTGTCATCCGTAGCAAAACATGAGGAAATAGCTTAAAGGAACAGGGGGGTCACTTTGAAGAACAAGACTGTCATTGAACAATAGTAATACAGTAAAGGCACCACCCACGCTTAATTTCAGTCTGAAGCAGTTGAAGATAGGCAAAACATTTAGGTGAAGAAAAAATCCTGACAGTCTGCAAAGTGAGAATTGTTACCATCTGCCCGAAAACAGGAGGACTGAGAGGGAATATTCTGATGCCCTTTTTCCCCCAGCAGCTTTCTGTGTCATATAATGTGTCTCTTCTTATTTTGGAGGTTCCCAAAAATTTCAAATCAAACGAAGGAAACTGAAATGAACTCTTCTGCTGTTGTTATCATCCTGCAGAATTCTCTACCAGCCAGAAAGGTCCCATATGCTCTTAATCATAACAGTCTTCGTAACTTCCTTGTGAAAGTGTTTTGTCCCTTACTGTATATGTATTTTTTGCGTTCTCTATAGGATGGTGTGAAAGTACAATAATAGATGTTAGGGATTGTACCAAGATGTTTGCTCTCGGTTTTTCACAGGTCTAGTGATTATTAATAGGTTTTATACAAAATTCCTCTCTGAAATAATATATTACAGTATATTGTTCTCTCTCTCTTCCTCTGTCTCAAGGCAGGAACATAGTGTAAATCTTTAAGCAGACATAAAGTTTCTCTAGATTGTGCTACTTCTCATCATGGATTTTAGTTTCAAGTAAAAAAATTTAGTCACAAGGGTTTGTGTTCCATTGTGAAATACAAATGGAGTTTATAATTCAACCTTCAGTGTGTATTGCTGAATGGTATTAACCCACTCTTCGGCCTACAGCTGGCTGGATACCAAGAGTGTCCAAGTGGAAGTTCCTTCCTTCCATTTCCTTTTTTTTTTTTTTTTTTTAAATTTCTTATTTTTAATTTAATTTTTCTTTTGCCTTTCGGTCGAGTGTTTGTGTTGTGTATATATTTGCGTGTGGTTTTTAAAGGATTTCATTAGAAAAAAAAAAACCAAACCAAAACAAAAAAGAGAAGGAAAACAAACTCAAACAGTTACTTCTGTCTTGCTGTTGGTTATGAAGTATGGCTGTGGGCCCAAGTAATGCTGGCTCCGGGTGGTCAGCGGGTCACTTAGCGTCGGGTCTCCCATGCCGTGCTTGCCCTTGTTTGTGAACGCTTGCCGCCTCAGGGACGGGTCGTTGGGATCCCAGGTCTTGTAGTGGGAATTGTAGCCCAGGGGGTGTGTGTGTATCTTCCCCATCCTGGATTTCCCGTTCTGCCTGGTGAGCCCGCTGTCGATGGTGTAGGCCCTCTCGTCATCCAGGCGCACCGGGTGGAGGGGCAGGCTCCCCTTGGCAGCCAGCTCGGCCAGGTGTCGGCGTTTGGTGTAGAAGTCATCGTTGACTTTGTCAGCTATTTGGGGTTAGAGCGGGAGGGGACAAAAAGGATCAGTTGGACACGAGAATAATGGTGAACAGTTTGCAGTAGGTCATGCACAGTTTCGTATGCAGAACAGAACATTTACAGGTACATCAGTAGGAGAAATCCATGCCACCTCCCGGCCCTTATTTTCTCTCCGGAGCAGAGTTTTGGATGCCATTGTGCCAGGCTTTCATACATGCAGACAAAACCCTGTTGCCCTTGAACAAAAGACTGTCCCTGCCCCGAATCACTCAGGTTGTGCTGACGTTTACATTGTGGGGAGAAGTCCTATGAATCTCGTCACTGTTCGTGTCACATAGCACAGGAAATTAGGGAAGTCTACAGAAGTCTACGTGGGCTTTCTTGGGAATCCTGCGGCATCTTGGGTTGCCTTGCTGTATGAGAGCACACCCCTCTAAATTCAAAGTGACACGTGGGTGTTTAACCCAGCCAGCTGTAAGGTCTGGTGGTGTGTGATGAGCTGGACCCATTTTTGTTCAGTAATGCCTCAGGGCAATAGTAAGAATGGGATCTGTTCTCCTAAATGGTTGGAAGTCCACTAATGCTTTATGGGGCTGAAAATACTTCAGGTTGTTGAAGGTTGGGTATTTACCCTGTGATTTTACAGACCATGAAAATCCTAAATTCCAGGTTCTGACATCATTTTCTGGGTTCAGTGCCACTAAGAAATACAGCAACAGCCCTGCCAACAAATACTGCATTGCAGTTCACAGATCAGGATTTTGCCCTCTGTGATTTCCTAGGCAAGTGTCTTCCAGTGTACGCTTTTGCTAAAGTTTGATTGTTGTTATTGCTGGCATTTATTTGGCCTTGCTTGAAAGTATGAACCATGCTCAGGAAGCTAAAGGCATTCTGCAGCAATCCAGCAACTCATTTCGATTTTGAGACTGAGGTTTAAGGGAAGCTTAACTGAATCTCATTTTTTAAGATCTTTCCTTTTATGTAAGAGTGTTTATTTTCCCCCTTCAAAAATTTAGATGTTCATTTAAGATAGTGCCAAATACGTAGATCAACTGGCACTGTGTTAATAAGCAGTGGTGTGCTTGGAATATATGATTGTGTCAGCCTGGATTTGACTTCTGCTGTGCCCTGGCTGGATCCATCCGTTTCCCTTGAAGCCATGCCACGTTAAGGCTTCTCTGCAGAAGTCTGGTACATGCAGCTGTCTGTACAGCTTAGCTCCTCTCGCCTCCATGGGGTTTTGAATTCCCTGCACTGTTTTTTGTGTAGCTTCCCTCTTTTGCTCTCACCCAAGTATTCCTAGGAGGCTTTTGTTGCACTTTGAATTTTCTCCCTGTCTCTAGTTCTGAACTGGATCTTTATGCAAAGTAGAGAAATTCCCAGGAGCACCATATTAATCTTCAAGATCAGGCTTTGGTTGTGCATCCCCCTTGTCCTGGCCCCTCAACAGGGAGGAATATTACCAAACGTAGTTGCTATTTATTATCTCATGACATTTTTTCTATAATGACTGTGCAACTGGACTCTGCTCTTAAATCCTTAATTTTGTCATTAAAGAGGTGTTTCCTCTCCAGTGGACTGAAATTGCTCCTTTCTGTGCTGTCAAACTGGGCTTTGTGTGTTTTACCCAGCTCCATCTATTTCCTTTTTCAGTCGCTGAGTGAATGCTTTTCTATATCATACAGGTGTCTTCTGCTTGAAACAAATCACAGAATGGAGATAATGGCCTGGTCTCATTTCAGCCCAGGGTGTGCCGTTGCAATCGCTGATGGACCTGTCATGTGTTACAAAGAGAGTCTGTGAAGTTCTGCTTTGATTTTGGAGGGAGTTGTTCCATTTAGAGAGCTGTAATCTGAATAATCGAGAAGTTGTACCTATTTCTCTCTGAAAGAGCTGTTTCCAGTTCTACATGTGGCTTGTCCTTTTAATTTGTTAATATTCCCTGAATGTCACAGGACCATTATATACAAGTTGAATAAAAACGGGGTGGAAATGCATTTGCATTGCTATTATCTCATTAATCTGTTATCAATAATTGAAAAAAATGGTTGCAGAAAAGGCACTGTGAATATTCATACAAGTATTCATTTTTATAAATTTTTACATCAAAGGCACTGTAGGCCGGCTGTTAGGGGAGCGAGTTTCTGTGTCGTATGACTTAGACCTTGGCTATTTATGAAAAGTCACACTAGCTTATATAATTTAAATTCAGCACAATTAATTATGTCCAGCTTTTAATAGAGATATATTTTTATGCCTGTTTCAGATTTAAATTAGTTTAATTTGCATACAAAAATTAACAATTTAGCTAATCTAACATAAGAATAGAGTAAATTCATAAGTTTGTAGTTTTAATTTTGTCTTAGTTACGCTGCAGCAATTTGTCGTCTGTAGCCAAGATCTTTAATCTGTTGCGAGGTAAATAATGACTTCTCTTTCTAGAAATAGCAGTGGTGATGCAGCTATGTAAATAATGACCAAAAATTGCAGATATTTTTATTGCCTGGCTTTTCATGCCATTTTTCTTTTTGAGGCCACAACAAGCTCAAGCTATGTCCTCAGTATCTTTTAATTTTTTCTCACTCACACCTTTTCCAACTGCCAGCAATGGTCCTGGGTCTCTGAATTTTATCAGACATTAGATATGCTACTCAGATCTCCAGTCACAGCAAGGCTGATATCCTACAGAAGAGTAAATTGTATTTCTGCTGTATATAAAGGACACCTTCACTACTGAAACAAGGAGGAAGAAATCAGCCTCACAAGGACTGTGCGTATGACGTGTCCAAAGTTGGTTTTCCTCTTCTTTATGCCATGTTATAATGTCAGATTTTTAGCTCTTTGTTTCTTACGGCAACCACACAGAAAGTGAAATGATTAATTCTGTAAATTTGGTTTCATTAAAGTTGCTTTAACTAATACAGTCCATAGTCCCTTTCTAGGAACTTCTCAACTGTTCGCTGGAAACTGGGCTTGAAGAGAACAAACCAGGACTTGAACTGTAAATCCTCCTCAGCAGAGTCCAGCAGAAAGCTGGCGAGCAGCTGCTGAGCGGCTGATGCCATGTTTGTGGGGCAGTGCCAGTGTGGGAGCGCTGCTGTTTGTGTTTGTGCAGATCCAGTAACGCTTGGCAGGTTTGGGCTGAGGACTCTTCCCTGTGGCTCGGAGCTCAGCGCTGGCAGTGAGACGCGACCCCCGCACAGAAGGTTTTAACCCCCCCTAACCCTGCTTGCTTTCTGCCTGCACACGCAGGTGTGCCCTGAGGCACAGGAACCAGGAACAGAGGGAGGGGATACCCTTGTAGCAAATAGGAGTAAAATCAGCACTGATAAATTGAAAAGCCGAATTGTTCGGCTGTTCAAGAGGGCTTTTGGCAGCTCTTACCGCAGTCTTTGTTCTTTCATGCGGGTTTCATAATAGCAATGGGCTGTGCCCCATGTGAGGGACCTGATGCTACTACAGTGTAGAAACAGGGTTTTTACTTCTCATTTTCAAAGCAGAAAAGATTCAGAACAGTAATATTGAGCATGGTTTTGTAACAAATGTTTTACCAAGAAAAGTATATTAATAGTATCCTGAAGCTAACTACTTTAAAAATCAACTGTGAATCTGAGGGAGTTTGTTTTTCTTCTTAAGCAGACCCTATAAATATTTTGTGGACTTTAAACATCCAAAGAGATATTTTGGAGTTAAAGGATGGATTTGTTATGTGACCTTAGGTACGTGACTCAACTTCCCTCTGCCTTGGTTTCACCTGCTGTAAAATGAGCTGTTAGCACATTGGAGGAGGTAGTTGTGTTAGAAAGTTGAATTGCTATTTGTAGAGTATTCTGAGATTTTGGCTGAAAGGTGCTATAGAAATGCCTTTTGCATTGACTTCTGTATCGTGATCAGTAAAAGTATGATTTAAAGATATCATTGTTGTATTTGCAAAAGGAGTAAAGAATTAGAATTGCAACATTGCCAAATAATAATAGAAGAAAGGCTTTATTTCCAAGTGTTATTATTTGTGTTCCTTCCTCTTGGTAGCTAATTAAAAAAATGTTCTCAGTTTCAGTATTTCTGCAAGGTTTTTACTTCTTCAAGGTAATGCACCTACAAATTTAGTTACTGTTGTAGCTGTTCATCTGGAAAAAATGTTGAAATATGAAGTTTTTTCCAGCCTTAAGGGTGAGCCTGGTATGGAGGAGAACTTGGGCTTTATTCCTTGCTATTCATGAAATGAATAACTGAAAATATAGAGAAACAGTGTAAGGATCAAAAGGAGGACTTCTCCCTCCCAGCAGGGTACCTTAACTATTAAGCTGAAGAGATGCTTCCTGTTCCTTTGTCTTTCTAGAATAGTAAATCTTGAATCTTCTTCTCCTCCACAGCACAAGTTCTTGAGGATGTGAATCTGGGTGGGGACCATCCTAGCAGAAGGGAGGCATCTTGCTGGGTAGGGAATTTAGACTGAAATCCTACTCCGCTGGAGCGGTGGTACAACCATGAGCTTATGATCTAACACACAGATCACTCCTCACTCCGGTGTGAATCCAGCAATGCCTTAGAGAGAAGGACCACAACTTGTTTTGATCTTGACTTTGCTGGTACTGCTGTCAAATGTTTCCGATTGGAACCACTGACTTATTCCTTGGATTTTGATTTTGAAAGGAGATGGCTACCAAGCTGCAAGACTATGGAAATCCCTAGGAAAACTTAGGGGAATTTAGGGTCACGTAGATGAAGTGATCAGAAAGAAATGGGCTTTTCATGGTATGTTGTTGTTCAAGGGTCACCTGTCTGCCTAAATCTGTCACTAACAGAGACAGGCTTTGTTCTTTTGCTGATTGATAATTGCCCATGACCAAACGTGGGGTTTCACATCTTTCTTTATAATCCATAGCTGTGTAACAAAAGCATGGAAACCAGCGAGTCTCTCACCAAATAAATTCCATGGCTGAAAATGTGTTTTCTTGAATATCAGTGGCAAAAATCCTTGTGGCTGCCATAGGGTCAGAATTTCTCAGTGAGCTTATTTGAATATAAGCCTTACTTGAGAGGTGGCCCTGAAACTATGTAAAGTTGTTCTGTTCCCCAGCTTAATTAGTCTTCAAGGTCACTGTGTAAGTACTTGTGGCATAGAGTTCTGTGGACATGCATTAGCATTGTGAATGCTTTCTTTATCTTGTAAAACGTTGCAGGGGTTTGTAACTGTTTTCCTTATTGACAATGCTCTTATCTCTGTGGGTCCATAACATGGCTCTGAATACTCGCACCACTTCTTACAGCTGTGGGAAAATACAGAACCCTGAAAGACAATCCTGTCCTACAGTTTTTGTGAAAATAGGCACCGAGTAGTGGGAAGAAGCCTCTGAAGTGAGAGAAGAGAATCCACAAAGAAGTGAGCCCTTATAAAAGCTCTAAAAACAGTAAAAATCAAAACCAAAATTCCAAATCCAAACCTTTATGCAAGCTTACAGTCACAGTCAGAAGCTACGAAAATATGTAGGGACGCTGTTTCTCACTAGATGTTTACAGAACTGTTTGTGATCGGAACGTATTTTAAGAATTGTGTGAAATGCAAAGCTTTATTCTAGCCAAAAAGTCTGTATTTCAAATGAAGGGCTAGAGATGCAGAAAGCAAGCCAGTGGAAAGTGCTGAGGACAGGAGAGCAATGGAATTACTCCAGTGACACACCAGGTAACAGCTGAAATGAAGAAAGTGCCTGTTTGTGGGTGGTTTCTCTGTAAGGCTGTCCCAAGGTAATTTATAAGAGTTTGTAACAAAGCTTTGCTTCTACAGCCCTGAGTTTGTTGAGATGACCCTGTCGTTACCTGAAGCTGTGGGAAACTTAGATTTCTCTAAGTAATGGAAGTGAAAACTCAAGGAAAGGCAGAAGGGTAATGAATCCTGACTCAGAGACAACATGAGAATTTTGCCCAGGGAAATACTGGGCTGCTGCCTTTGGTGGTACTATTGATCCTGTCTGAATGTGTGATTGCTTATTCATTTGCCTTTACAAGCTGGCATCTAAGATAATATGTTCAAAGGCTTCTAGGATATAAACCAGCTCTGTGTGAGAGTTCTTGCAGAATTTAATCTGAAAATCAAAGAAGTATCATTTGTACACTAGCACAAGTTCATTCTTGGGTGAGGGGAGAAAACTCACATGGACAGAGTTTGTATTAGCTGCCCAGGTATAAATTGGATTCAATAAATTCACAGAAAAATGTGTTCCATACAGTAAAATAAATAACTAATGACCTGTGTTTTGAATTAAGGGGGTCACTACCTATCGTGGACCATAGAAGAATTTGCTCTGCATAATATGAAGTGTGCTGGAAAACAGACTGCATGGGGAAGTTTCAGCTGGACAGGATTCTGTTGGTCGGATGGGGAATGGGCAGGATGACGAGAGATCCGTGCGTGGCCAGGAGGAAGGAGCGTGGTTCCTCCGTGGCTGGTCACCGGCTGTTCTCATCTCATGGGCACTGGCGTGGCTCCATACAAGTTGGGGCAATTTTAAACCGTATTAACTTTCAAGAAAGGGCAAAGGCCATTTAAAATCATTTTTGCAGCCCTCCTTCTCATTCTTGTATTGAGTTTTGAAAATTCTGAATTCAACCTGTGGCCTGCATTGATTTATGTCTTAAATATTTGGTTTTTTTCTAATACTATTTGGCCTTTATTCAAGACACTCTGAGAATGAAGTTCTGTAGAACCTACTTTTTGAGGCTCAGTGTTACTCCTCTCCTGGCCCCCTTTACCACTTCATCTATTTACTGATTTCTGACAGTGATCTGGAGAAACACGGAAAGACAAACCATATCAACCTTTTCTTCTCAGACATTGTTTGAAAAGAGCTTGTCCACCTCCAGACACAAGACTACATTTTGTTTTCCCAGTGAAATAAAATTATTTCAAGATATGAGACATGAAAAAAGAGAAATATGTAGGCCCAAACATTTCTTCCCTTCTTTTGATTATTTTCATGACAGTTTATGAAAGGCTGAAGAGGCCAGAATATTTGTGGGTTTTGAGACACATTAGGAATGGTTTAGGATAGGAATGTAATTAGACTGGGTAAGTGAAGCCTCCAGTCTCAGCAATGCTCTTTAACCCCCACAGCAAAGTCTGCTGCCTGGCTGGGAGCACTGAGACAGATTTTGATGAACTCCTCAGGCATCAGACACGATGTGCGGTTCACCAGAAGCAGGGTCACCGTTCCCTGGAATACAAGAGTAGCCACATGTCTGGGAGCAGAAGCACCCCTCTTCTGACAACGTGCTAAAAACAGCACTGCAAAGTCTGGGGTTTTTTCTTTCTCTTTTTCCAAATGTTTATTTACTGTGTGAGTTTAGGTAGGCTTCTCCTTGGACATGTAAAACAGAGTTTCCCGCTGGGCTTTGTATACTTGCCTGCATTGATTTACATAGTATTAAATTGCAATATTTATGATTCAATTTTGCAAAGTGCTGCAGTGATATTGTGATTTGGTTTTGATCATCATACTCCAGACACACAAACATTCTACCTAACCTAGGGATCAGTGGCATGCAGAATACATGAATCTAACCGGTGTAAGAAAAACAAGACTTCTTCTGACTAACCAAAATCAATAGGCTCTGTTAACCTGGAAACAAGTGGTGGCTGATTTATGTTAAATTAACATTAGAATTGTAAATGTTTTCAGGAAACCTAAATCCGTTGCACGCAGATAGACAAAGATCACACTACTTGGTTGTATCCTCAAGTGATTTAACATTTTAAATTCAAGCACCAACATGCTAAACTGCTGGTTCAGTGTCGTGCAATGAATGATAAATTTAAGACGGAAGTAAGAGTGCCAGTTCTATTCTTGATCCAAGGGATGAAATTGTAAAAGAAGTCTAAGAGAATTATGTATTAAAATCTCTGACTGTTCTTTGAAAATGCAGCCAGTGGCTGTCCTGTAACTGTAAATCTGGTTTTTCATTATTTTTTTTCCTAAAGGCCTCTAAGCTTTTGGCTTTCATGGCATCTACAATGGCAAATAAATACGAAAAGTTCTACTGTGAAATATTTATTTCGTTTTATCTCATTTAAGCATATTTATCAGTTTGAGTTTTATTGGAAACCTTACATATGGTATGAAAACTTGCCTTTTGAAATAGAAACTATCTTAGGAGTCATGCTGTCATGCTTAACTTCTGAATAAAGCATGACTGCAGCATAAACTGATTTAGGAAAGGAGGGTTTGGGTTGCTTCCTAAAAATGCTGTCCAAAGCCAAAGAGGTTAAGACTTAGGAGATTTGCTTAAAAGGCTTCTTCCACTTCTTCCTTCGGCAATCTTGCTTGCTTTTTCACCGGGTGGTTTTTAATGCTTCCCAGGATAAATCTGATTGTGTCAGAAGTTTGCGGCAATGCTTTCATACATCAGCAGTAATATGACAGTGTCCGCAGCCTTTGCGGATGGTGCGGACCTCAGTTTGTTCGAGGGCAGCACCGCCGCGGGCTGGCGGGAGCAGCGGCGGNGGAACGCGGGCCGCGGCCGAGGCGGGGTCTCTGCGCTGGGATTCACCGTCTGAGCAAGCCTGGCTGGATTTCCTCCAGGTGTTCATTTACCTTATCTAACACTGACTGAAAAGGCTCTGCTATTCCTGACCGCATTTATTTGTAATAACTGTTCTTAGCATGAACCTAATTTAATTGTGTTTTTTGCACGTTGCTGTTGGCATTCTTCTGTGTGCTCAGTTTTGTTTTCAGTTTTAATACTTTCTATTGATATTTTTGTTTCTTTTAGTACACTGCTGGCTATAACTCTTACACATATGTCTGAATCAGCTAGAGATAAGCTGCAGATACCAGATGTGATGACATAGGAAGCTGCATGAGAACACAGAGAACCCAATTCAGCGTCTGAACATATAATTAAGATCTGTTTTTAGTGCTGAAATAAATCTGCACTTTTCTGCCTTTCAGGTAGCATCATACTAGATTTCCACTGTTATTTCTCAACATGAAGAAAGGCCTAAAGACTTTTTGAATTGTACTGGTTAAATGAAAAAAAAAAAAAAGTCCCAGTGATGCAATAGCTATTTCTTGCTTAATTTATTTTTATTTGATCTGTTTCTTAACTGCTTTAGTTTTAAAGAATTTTTACTAATTGTTCTAGATTGAAGTTGATTTTTTTTTTCCCCAAAACTGTTGTGACATAAGTTGTTTTATTAGAAAGCTGTCTTTTTCTAATCTTTTCTCAGGAGTCAAAAATAGTAAAGAAAAAAAAGAAGTAATTTCATAGCTATTCTTATATACACTGAGTTCTGGATTTTTTTTTTTTCTTCTTTTCTCCTTTTCCTGTCTCCCTCTTTTTAGACTGTATGGCATTTGTATTGTTAAAGTCTTGAGCATGGTTGCCAGCGGTTTCCAAACCAGAGATGTGTGTCAAACTGAAAGGAACCAGTGTTCCCTGGCAATTCCCAAACTTGCCCTGTCAGAGGAAAATGAGTTTCTTCAGGTTTTCCTGCAGCTTGAGCCCAGTCCAAGGCAGAGCAGAAGTTGTGCCTGGTCTGAACAGAGCCCTCGAGTAAGGCAGCAGCATCAGCGACTGACAGCCCAGGAGGAATTGGAAATGCAGCTCTGGGCCGTGAATGGTTAACAGCGCACACACCAGACTGCAGCCACGGAGGAGTGCACAGCTCCTCTCTCGCCCTGTTCCCAGGAACTGCAATCATATCAATTGCTGGCAAAACGAGCAGCAGCAGTGCTCAGCTGCAGCTCTGCCTCCTCCCCTGTGGCAGGGCCCTGGCTGCTTTCCACTCTAGCATCTTCCACAGCCTAGAAAGCTTTGCAGACCTTCCCACTACAAAAATTACCTGTTGTATTTAAGATTTCCCTTAGAATGGGACCAAATCATATCTTCGTGTTGATTTTTTTGATGCTGTAGTATCATAACTACTACATATCAGATTTTTTTTTTCAGCTTCTCTTTTCCCCTTATCCTTCTTCAAATAAGCTGTTAGGGAAGGACTTTGGCAAAAATTAACCGTGCATTACAAATCATGTTACTGCTCTTCCTCCCTCCATGCCTCAAGCCCTTTGTTATTATAGTATGAATGTGTAGGAATGAAGCAATGGTCTCTGTGACTTTTATCTGTGCAATTTCTCAAAAACACATTTACTGTCTTTAGAGCCCCCTTTGCGGAACCAAAATAGCAGACAGATAATTGCTGCTGTTTATATGAGATCGTTAATAAGGGATTCATTCCTATCAGTTATCGTCCTATCTTGTGCATTCATGGGTAATCCTGAAGAACACTGCACTCTGCTTTTGACATATATCCATGAACAAAGCTGAAAAGTCTTAAAACATGATATCACACGTTGAACACATGTATGAAACTCTTGCTGCAAAAGTATTGCCATACATTACCCACAAAAATAATAGTCCAGAGGGGAAAATGGGTGGAGTGTGTTAAGAGCAAGCAGTGCAATGTGTAGGTTTCATGGTGGGAACTGTTAAAAGCCACACTTCAGATTAAATCTAGATTTGAGCTGGGATCCCACAGAGTTACTGCTTATCTGCAAGTGTTCACAGTTGTTTTCGTATCTTTAAGATCAATCTCTGCGCTTAAATAATTGATAAAAAAATTTGCATTGAGGAATGAGAAGTATGTTTATACTGCAAAATAAAACGGTTACAGAGAGGGATGTTTAAGGAAGGGCTGCAAGTGAAAATGCTCAGCATTGTCAGACTTGGTCATCGCGTGAGCTGAGCCTTGTTTTTATTGGCTCACTTTTATTGCCTGAGCAGAAAGTTTCTGTCATGTCTTCACTTAATGTGTAAAAAAATCTCATGCATAATTCATCAACATTTCATAGAAATAGGTTGGAATAACCCATGCTTGATTTAGATTTACTTGTTTTCTTCCTGGGGCCTCCACTGATCTCAATAGATGGAAATAAACCTGGTTACTGTAAGCTCGTTACCTCTGAAGGCTTTATCTTCAAGGACAAATGACAAGCAAAAGACAGCAAACCCCCCCAATCTCTAGTGGTCAGCTGGGTTCCTGGGGCTCTTGTTTTAGATCTGTCCATTATGTCCCATAAAAAGGAGAAAATAACTTTTTGTTTCATTTTGATTCATTATCACATAATAAGGATTTTTAAAATTAATTCATTTCCGGAGAACCAACCTAGTTTTCAGTCGAAGAGGGTGAGTTCTACATGGTGTGTAACTGATGGAATGTGGAGTGGTGTTTATAAGCTGAACTTTATGAATGATTGTGAAGATTTAATTTTCACTATTTTAATGTGCTGATAAAAAAAAAGGCTGTTTCTCTGCGGTAGGGAACATGAATGCAAAGAATATCAGTGTCAAGAACAAGAACTGGATGCACAAACTCAAATTTTCTATTTAGGCATGGAAAATAGGTTAAGATTTAATAAATTTTTATAAATATTCTTCAGCCACCCTAAAACCAGGTAGTGGACCAAATTCAGAAAAAACAAATTCACTAGTATGAGTCCAACCCAGAAAACTAAAAGTTTAACGTTTAAACCTAAACTGAATGCACTTCAAGGTCAGATTTCCTTTCTTTCCCAAGTTCAGTGTGTTGTTAAAGTCTAAGAAATGAGACAACAGAGATGGCAGCGTTTAAAAGCATCTTATTTTGGTGTTAAAACCATTTCTTGTAAAAGAAGGAGTATTTGCAGCTTCTTTCCACCTGCCATGATTCTGCTTCTGCCAAGACCAACACATCCCCAAAGTTCACAAATCCGTTTGTTTGCCAAAGGATGGAATGGGCAATGGCTGCTTGGAAGTCTGATTGCTTGGAGCAGAATTCTCCATCCTCAGAAAGAATATCCTCCTGTAGATTTTACAGTAAAGTGTTGTTTTTTAAAAGGCAAAAAAAGAATGTCAGCAAAGCAGATGATTTAGCTCAAGATACTGAGGCTTTGCACAAACAACATATTTATAATTAAAATACGGGTACTTCACTGGAAGAAGAAATGAATGTGCTGGATGATAAAACAGGAAAATATTTTGATCAAGACTCTCCACGCATTTTATATTTACCTATGATAGTGTGCCTGAGGGTATCAGAAGCCAATTGGGTAAATAACAGAGAAAATAATTAAATGATTTAGTGGAAGCAAGAAAAGGTCTTGTAATTTCATCTGCATGCACTGGGCAGGATGTGAAGTTTGCTGGGTCTCATCAGAAGACGTGAGTGAAACAAGTGATGCTCCCCTTCCTCTGGCTGGGCAGTGGGGAGGCTGAGGGAAGGACTGGCAGGGGGATTGGCAAAGCAAGGCTTTCTCCTGAGTGCTGCTTGGCTTTTCTCTTGTGCCCGAAGAAGAAGCAAAGATAAAAATATGAGACTTCTTTAACAAATGAACAATCCAAAGCTTCAAATTCTCCAGCCACACTGGGCTGAGTAAATAATAAAAAGATACCAAGCATCTATGTCACACTTCCTTGAGCCAAATGTGTAGTTCCAGTGTTGGCTGGGCAGATCGCCTAGTCGAGCATTATTTATGACACAGCACATACCTCTGGATATATGAAATCATTATCTGAATCACCCTCTGGGTATTACAAGTGATGCATTCATCTGTGCTTCCCTGTCAGTTTTTCGTGGTGTTAAATCCAGTGAGATACTCCCCTGTCCCATTTTTTTTTTTTGATCCGTCTTTGTGTAACTGCTTATGGAAGTGGTAACTGAAAATTTCTTTAGTCTTTGAAAAGAAAGCACAATTTCTTTTTAAGCCTTCCAAAGAAACATGAATATTTACTCCTCAGTGTAAAAGTGTGGTTGGCATAGGAAAGTAAATTATTACAAACATACTGTGTCCAGTAATTTTGTAGTTCTGCTTTTTCTAAAAGTGGACTGTATCAACCCTGTGAATGCATAGGCAGGCATGTTGTGTGTTTCCAATTTTCCAGTTACAGTGCTTCTTTCCAGGCCAGAGCACAATGAACTGCAGGGAATGGTCCAGGGAATGGTACAGTCTCATGGTGAGACAGGAATCAGATTCTTCGGAGGTCGTTGTGAAGTCACTTCTATTCTCAACAGACAGATCTCGTACCAGCACAGAGCTACAGTCATTTCTATGGAAATTGAAGATCTGAAGGTCAGGAGAAGGCAGCAACAGATTTCCCATCAGACAGAAGGATGGTTCAAAGATAACAGCCCAGAGCTCACTTTAGGGTGATCTTCCCTTTGGGTCCTGCTGTGTGTGCAGAGGACACAGGACCAGCTCGGTTTCCTCATGTGCGTCACCTTTCGGGGGGAGTTGTTGCCTGGTGCCTTGGCACTTGTGGCCACACTCCTTTCTGCAGGGACCTAACCAGGAGATATTTATTCTCTGAGTGTCATATTTGCAGAATCTCACTCTGCAGTTTGCAACTGCAAGCAGAGCTGGATCACTGTCTAATGTTTCCTCTGGGATCAAAGAACTGCGCAGCTTCAAGAAATGCTGGGAGCTGTAGACTCAGAGCTGTGATGGTGGGTCTGCTGCCAATTATACCCTCCTAGCTTCACTATATCAAATCAATTAGATCTGATTTAATCCCACAGGAGACTAACAACTCCCAGCATCAGGGAAGGCTTTCTGAGTCTGTGTTTCAGGGATGAATTCTGTCCGTTGTATTTTTATTTCTTTTTTTTGACCATGTCCACTCAATTCCTCAAATGTTTGTGTGTGTGTGTGTGAGAGAGAGAGAAAGGAAGAAGAAAGTTTATCAAAGAAATATAAAATCATGTCAAACTGTAGAAATACTTGTATTCTCAGTTTTTACTTGCATGTCTGTGCATGTCCCCAGCAGCTGAGTGATTGTTTTCCCAGTCCTTTGGGGATTTAGAAGTTGGGTTTGGGGTATTTTTTAATTTCTGCAAGAAGGTCTAAAAATATTTAGTGACTTTGTGCTCCCTGAAACTCAGGAAATAAAATTAACTGTTACTGAGCCGGGCTGGCAGAACAGTGTGACTGAATAAATAATTAATAACTCAGGATAATGAGGCCAGTTTGAGCTCTAGGAAACTCTTAATCAGCAGGATGGACTATAGCTCTTACAGCTTAGCAGAGTAGAATTTGAAGTTGGATTGTTCATGCTTTCCAAATGAATGTCCAAATGATGTGCATAAAAATTTGTGATGAGCTACCTTTGTATGTCCTGGGACTTGAATTTCATGAAGGTGTTCAGCTACAAGATCTCCATCCACTTGTAGCTTTAGGCATGTCGGTATTGCTTAAGTGAGCAATAACCATTTAAGCATGGAGTAAAAACACAGCTGATGAACTGGAAATAAGAATAATTTATGCAGAAAAACCTCTTTCTGCACTTTTCACATAAATAATCAAATACTGCAAAAGCACTGAAGGAAACCAGGATCATGTCATCTCAGGTGACCAAAACATTGAAATTTCTAAGCACTGGGTGTTTATTGCCACACAACATTCAATGACCACAGCTGCTGGAACTGGTCTTGGAGCTCCTTAACCCTTTTCCCTCAGACAGTCTCTCACATTCTGAGGTGGGAAAAAATTTGGCACTGTCGAAAAGAGATCCTGTGGCTTGAAAATGGAAAAATAACGGATGAACCTAGTGTATGTATCCATAAGTCAGATCAGTCAGCCAGGTAGGCTAGAGATGCTAGGAGGCAGATTTCTTATCTGTTTGTTCAGGAAATATGTGTTCTCTATCTCATTTCCAAGTGGTCCTCTACCTTGTGCTGATTATTCCCTGGTGGTGTGTGTGCCAGGGTAGAAGGAGAGTAAAATTCTGGTGCAGTGAGGAAAACAGTAAGCACATCTCAGCTCACTGGTGCTGTACTCCAAGCACTCATCTGAGAATTGAAATAGGCACAGAATGTCCTCACGTCATTCAGAGATGGAAATGCCAGCAGGCAGTAAGGGGAAAAGGTGAATGTGGTCAGAAGCCGTGGTCAGAAGCCATGGGCAGTACTTAAGGAATTCTGGAGGCTGCAACAAATAAGGGAATTCCTAACAAGAAATGAGGAAAACATCCTCTCCCACTGAGCGTAAAAGGGTTTGGTCGTGCAGTTTGAGCTTGTTCCACTAAAAATATTTAGCTTTTTAAATAAAATACATCTACAGCAACCTTTTCAACTCTCTTCTCCCCTGCAGTGCTGAATCAGACACTGCAATGCCCACGTTGCACTGCACACATGCACGAACAGTCCAACGTCCAACCACGCTCTGCTAAGGGCTCTCACTTGGACTCAGGAGTAGCTTTCAAATCGCTCCCTAGCGATCAGCGTGGCCTCACGACCAAGGTATGGGTCAGTCTCACTCAGCAGCACAATGCAAATTCATAGCAAGGGTACTGCTGTCTCTTGTTTTCACAAGCACTTGAATCTTGACTGAATTTAATGGAGAACCTGAACATGATCAAAACAGAGATTAATGTGAATCGCTGCTTTTCTATAGACTGAATTTTCACAGCAGACAGTCACTGAGGAATGAGTAGCTCACTTCTAAAATTAGACAAATTTTTAGGACATCTGTAGTTCAGAAGAAAGCAGCTGTGTAGAAATTAATTTAATACTGCCTCTGGTAAAGCTGCACTTTTTCAGTTATCTAAACTTCTTACCACTTATGGCCACAATCTGATGAGGGATATTAATGTACTATAGCCACAGTTGCTGCAAAGTACTAGAAATGCCTCTTCCTCCAACCCCTTATTAAAGAAAAGGGTTAAGCACAGTGGACTACACCTGAACAATGGGACCACACAGAGTAAGGGGTTTGAATATGGTTTGCCTCAAATGCGTGGAGAGATGTACAACCCATCCCTTATTAAGTTTCTGTTGTGGCAAATGAATACACCCCCAAGCCACTATCGATGAATGCAAAAGGAAATGGACTACGCACACTCATTAACCGGCTGGGGGGATCCATAAATACAAGTCTGAATGTTGGCAGGCAAAAAATGCCTTTGCCCTGTGACTTGAGGTCAGGGTGAACTCAGTCTATGTCTGGTTGTTCAAAAGATGTTGTCAGGTTAAATTTGTGTTGGTGGGCTTGATGTAGGCCAGCTCCTGTTTCCTGTCAGGGCTCTCTGAGAGCCAACGTGAAGCCTGCAGTGTGCAGTCTGGAGAGCTGGATGTCAGCGTGGTCACAGACCTGGGCCTGGCTGGCATCACGGAAAAACCTCTTCGTGACCTTGGGATGTACTCAAGAGGTACTCTTGGGAGGAACCAGGGCCTTGAGAGTCCAAAAGGGGTTGAAAACTGAGCGTATTTAGTTCTTGTTCCATAAGTCCAGACAGAAGGTGTGAATGTGTTACGGTTTCAAAACCTCTCTTGATTTCTGCTGAGAAGTTTGGATCACAATGCAGCACTTTTGTACTTGTAAAAATTCACCTGCATCTAGAACTTGGCTAATGTGGTCTGAGACCAGTAGATCTGTGGGGGAATAAAAGTGAGAAGGGATAGGAAGGATAGGGGAAAAGCATGGGAAGATGGTGCAATCCCCCTGGAAGAAAATGTCCCTGAAAGTTATGTTTAATTTAGCTGAAGATTCTGAGAGGCATTATACAACTTCTGGAGCTGAAGTGCACAGTCTTTCAAGGTTGATTTAACTGTATGGTTATAATCTATCTGTTTTAAAAACTTGTATTCAGACACATGAGAAATATCTAAGTTCTAATTTAATAATTTTTTGAAAGGTACATTCAGTGGCTCTTGGGTAGATGAGAGAAGTTTCTTGGAGTGTTTCATCTCTCATTTTGCTATGCTTAAATACCTTTTAACTTTAATGACTGGCTTGACCTATATTGACATCTGAAAAAGAAGCTCAATATCAGTGCATAAATCTGTGATAATCACCACATCATTACACAGTAGCACCTTTTGAAGAAGGAATTGTAAAGCTGCTTGGTATTCAAAAGCCAGCAGAAAGCTATTAACCCTTGTTTTTATAAACATTTAAAATGCCACTTGTAAGATACAAAACCAACAAGCTAAAGTAAAACTGGACTACTTGACATGGGACTTTGATGTACACTTTGTTAGAGGTCTGGTATCCTGAAGTGCAGATAAAGGAATGTCAGTTTGTGATGAAAATTTTTTCTGGCGTGGTGAATGCTCAGTTCTTAAGTCAGAAAGCTCTTAGCTGTTCTGCTGTTTTTCTAGATCCATATCTCTGTCGGGAAATAGGGAGTGTGGCATTCCTCTAAATTCATGGGGAAACGATGTCAACATCCGCATGTGAAAGCTAAGCAAGGCTCAGTGGGAAGACCCCGCAGTTCTTAATGTATTATTGTCCAGAAGGGGCTTTCTGTCATCACAGGGTGTGTAGCAGGTATTTACAGTCCCCGAAAACTATTACAAGCTTAGACATTCAATATGAAAATTCTTCTGAATTTTTACTCATTGTTGTCCTTTTCCCTCCCCACAAACTGTTTCTTTGAGGATGTTCTCTGGTTTACTTAAAATAAAATTAATCAGGCACAGAAAATAGCCACCACTGGGATCTTTATTGGGAGTTTTATCATGCACTAATTGTTTGAAATCATAAGATCTCAGAACATTCCTCCAGTGACTTACTAATGCACATCTTGCAGGAAATGCGAAAGCTCTCACTTCAGAACTGCATGGGTGTCTTCTCTTTTTGGAAGCATTTAGCAGGTGATGCTTTTCTCTCTCATTTGTGTAGAAACTTTTGGGAAATAAACACCACAATGCATACACAGGCATATTTTAGAGTATCTCAGGTTGGAGGGACCCACAGGGACCATCAGGTCCAACCCTGCTCCTTGCAGGTTTGGGGCATAAAGAACTGGGGCTGAACACTGTGTGTACAACTCAGGTGAAACTTGCTGAAAAATGACTTGCAGGGGCACGGGGTGGTTTTGTGTGCACGTGTGAGCTCACATCGTATAATTACCAATTCTTGCATGTAGTTTTCTTATCCCATAATTGCAGTCCTTGTTTTCATTTTCATTGCATTTCCAACTAACATGATATTCCATGTTAAATTCTACCATGGGATATTCAGTATGAAATTCTGCCATGAAATAGTCCAGAGGAGCAAGACCTTGTTTTCAGCTGGGAGGCAGAATGTCAGCTGCCAGCAGCAAGTGCAGTGTGCTGAGCTAAAGGAGAGTCGCGCGTCGCGTCGCTTACTTACCGACCGCCTTTAGGGACGCGTACTTGTTAAGTTCTTTGCCTGGGGGCTGCTGCTCGTATGGGTTTGTGATCTGTCCCAGGCTGGGATATGGATGTTGATGTGCCATCTGAGGAAGGAGGGGAGATGTTGGCATGACATTATTCATCTGTGGTGGATCTGTATTAAAGAAAATCGGCAAGCATTAAGTAAAAAATAAATTAGTCTTAAGGTTTTCTCATCGTTATTGGGTACAGATTAGACAGAATATGTCCTGAGATTTAATGCAACAAAACAATATTTACTGCAAAGTGGGAGTTTGAGTACAGCAGACCTGTACTTCAAACAGTTAATGGCCTGACTAAAAGCTGGCAAGTGATTATGGCAACACAAAATAACTTTTGTATAAAGAGATCTTTGAACTAAAAAATAGGTTTTCAAAACAATTGAACCCTGACAATACTGAATTTGCTGCAGCACTAAGATACAAAGCAAAACACAGAGTTTGTTCCAAGTTAGACTGAATACAGGGCAGTAGAGTCGCTCTGTGCTGTAGAAGAGCCAGACTCATTTAAACTGGCTCAGGCTGCTGCACATGCACAGTTACACTGCTTTTAAAACCAGGAGCAGCTTGGTTATTTGCACAGCATTACGTTGTGTTCTGTAGACAAGCATCACAGTGTAAAATGTGCTTTTTTGCTTCATGGCTATCATTAGGTGATTTCTTCAAAGCACACGCTTTGTCCTTATGTTTTCTCCTCTTCCCCGGCCGTGGGTATCATACTATCATACCAAGATCATGTTTTGTGTAGCAGACATACATAAAAACAGGAGCTAGTCACTGCTTACGTACAGCTTTATGCCAGCACTCACCCTATATACTTTCTGAAATTAATTTGTTCCTTTATAGCAGAGAATACAGCCTGCCTACTTTTCTTTCTAAGATATAACATAATTTATTTGGTTTTTTAGTGTTCAGTTCCAGCCTCTAAAACATTTGGTCATAATTGTATGCTGCACTCAATTTGCAATACAAAATCTCAACAGATTTCAACACGGTCAGTGTATCTTTTTTGCTGAGCCTTTCTCTGGGCTGTATTTTGACATATTTGGAGCTGATTGGCAATTGTAGAACCTTCTCATGGCTTCTGCAACCACAGACAAACACATTTTTCTCCTGCAATGAGACCATGATGCTGTCTAGGTGACAATACAGTAACTCCCACAGCATTAAGCACAGCATAGAGATCATGTAGACAGAAAGATGGTCAGTTATGGGAAAGGCAGTTTATTGTGATGGATTGATTGGACCATCCTCCAAGTGCCCACAGGATCTGGCAGGAGCCAAATATCCCTGCAGTTTGCCAGGATTTTAAGGGAATTGAGCCACCTGGCTTTCTGCAGCTCATTAATAAGCAGGAGCTCTGAAGTCAGTTAACAAATTTACTGCTGGCAGAGAAAAGAAACCAAAGGTGTTTTTTAACTTTGTCCATCTCTGGTGCCTGGTGCAGCCTCTGCTGTTCACACTGGGGCTGCCCCTGCCTGTGCAGAGCTCTGCCTATCCCATACCCAAGCTGAGAGGGCACCTTGAGGCAATGGGACAGAAACAGTACCAGTGCTATCATCTGCTAACAGGATGATTCTTCTTGCTGTTACTGGTTCTTAATAAGGAAGAATTGAAAATGAGAAACTTTTCTGTTTCAGAAGTCCCCAAAAACTATTGGAATGCCTTTTGGATCTTTTTTAAAGTTTTACTTTGAAAGGGTAAGTTGATTAAGTCACAATTCCACAGAAAAAGTTGTTGTTTTAGGGAATTGTTATTTTGTAGTAAATAAAAACTCTCAGTATGTTTCTGTTCAGCTCTAGTACTGACATGTCTGAGTCAACTGAGTGACTCTTGGAGCAGGAGTTCCATAAAACCTTTACCATTCCTGTTCCATCACTAGAGCACAGCCGAGGAAAGCCTCTTACCAGAATGGTTTGAACCAGTGAATACTTGATGGCTCTTTGCAAACCATCCATACTTTCCAAATATCTCTTGGGACCTTCACTGTAAGGAAAGTATCAACCTTTTACCCCTACAGTCATTAATTTTTTGTCTGAATAGAGCTAAATCAGGACTTCATGGATGATACCATTATGAAGTTCCTTTGTGGCAATTCTTATTATTCAGTCTGTCAAAACATCGTGATTTCACTGTGTTAAAAATATTATGAGCACCAGTATTGCCATGCTCACTGCTAAAATGACTTCCAGCCATGGACACTTGTAAAAACAATGTAAATAAGATGTAGCTAACCAGGACTGGTTTCTGTATGTGTTTCTTACTTAGACATATCAGTTTTTTTCAGTCGTCTCTTTAAACACAGTGAAGAAAGTTACCCCAGGAGTGCACTGGGGAAGATGAATTAGGTGAATTTGGGCTTTGTCTGGGTGTTCAGTGACAGAGTGTGTTGCTTCTCAGTTGCTGGGTTACTGATGGTGCTGGGGTTTGCTCCCTTGAGCTTACAAAGATGTAAAGAAATATGTTTTCAATTTCTACGTCTTCTCTGACTTCTCTCCCGTCCTGTTAAAAGACCAGAACTCTTCTGAATTATGAATTTCAAGTGAATTAAAGACAGTCATTCTTACACTGCCACACGGACTAACACAGTGCCCCTCACTCAGAGCCAGATGCTTACACAAGACCAAGTCATCACATAGAAGACAGCTCAAATTACTCATTCATTTGGCCATTTGCGCAAAGTAAATTAAGCAAAAGGCCACCTCTGGCAAAGTGCATTGAGCCATGCTGAAGAATGATTCCTGTTTATAAAGAGGTTCCCACTGGAATGAACTCCTAGGGCCTACAAGAGATATCTCAGCTTGATGTATATATCTGTCTAAATCTAAACCAAACTAAATTTTAGTCCAAGTGGCCATTACTGGTGAATGTTGCATGTGTTCATAAGCTCACTAAAGTAGGTGATCTGATTCCTTATCTTTGGTTTTCTAGGAATAAGTGAGCAGACAGGGCACTTGTGTCATTTTCTCCCCATGTAGTTAACATGGTGTGGGTAAATTCACCTGTATTTGGAAGCTCTTTAGGAAATTTTCCTAACTGAAGCAGCAACGGTGCAATGTAAATTCTGCAGCAGCCTGGCCAATGGGCAGCGTCAGTCCAACCACTGCAGGAGCCCAGTAAGCTGCGAGCAACGGGGAGGTTTCCAGCAGCACTGCCTACCTGGGGGCAATCCACATTTGTAATTAAACAAGGGATCGGCCTCAGCAGTGTCATCTCAGACTGAACACTACTTCAGTCTCAGCAGTACTGACTAGGGATTCTCTCAGGAAACAAGACATTTATCTACAACTACTTCACAAGATGTTTATGCGAAATCTGGGATTTTTAATTTTTTCCTGAAGTTGGAAAAAATATTAAGTGTTACATTTCAGGGAAGAAATAATAATAATAATTTGGATTCTTCAAAATATTTTGTGATACAAGGGTTTGGTTTCAGTTGGAAGAAAGTTTAACAAGAAAAATCCATCCAGCTTTACCAGTGACCCCTCGTGCCAAGTGAAACCCTTTATACTTAGAAACCAGCTATTCTGTGATTGGTATTTGCAAATAGCTGCTTCACTGAATGGGGACGACTTTAACCCGAAAGCTGTGGCTGTGCTCAGAGATTATTTTTGGCAGTGTGACACTGGTGTTGTCCACCACAGTATTCCATACAGCCAGCTGCACTGTGCCACTGCCAATTTATGTATTTATTTTTAAAAAGCAGGGAGTATGAACATCACAAAGACTCAAAAAACTGTTTGTGCCACAGCTTCTAGCATGAATAATCGGACCTGATTAGCAATGGTGATATTGTAAAAAACCTGTAATATTCCCAACCTATCTTATTTTCTGCTGAAGCAAGGAAATACAATGCCAGCCTGCTCCCTAACCTTCCGAGACTTTGAGGAGTTATTGTGGATGAAGTGTTTGTGGTTTCCTCTCTGTCTTCCTACTATCAGCCCAAAAGGAAGAGTTTGAAATGTGCTGGAGCTCACCACACACAAGCTGCATGTCTGATGGGCAGAAAATGAGAGGGACAGGGAAAAAAGAAAAATGGAGAAGTTGTTATGCTGGAGTGTTTTTGACTGTAATTACCTTAAGACCTCTAGGTTATAGAAAAGCTACTGGGAGACACATGGAGAAGAAAATAAGAACTGGAAGGAAGCTGCACCAAAAGCAGTTTATAGCTAGAGAAAATGGGGATTATATCCCAGCCACCAACAGTGAGCCTTTGGAAATGTCTGAGGCATTGGCTTCTGGTCACATTCCCAGTAGCTGATGAAAATTGATCATTAGCTTATCTCTTTATTACCTTGGCCCATATCTCAGCCTATGCAGTTGAAGCTGTTACAGTTAACTGTTTACTGCATTTTTCAAGTGAAAATGTTTTTTGGGAGTGTTTCCACCCCTCTCTGATTGTGAATTTTGGAGTTAGTTTGGTGTGAATCACATGGCAATAGTGTTAGAAGTCACTGTAATTATTCTGCACTCTGTCCAGTTAAGATGGTTTTATATCTGATTTATGAACTTCATTCAGGAACCAAGCAATGTGCATGTCAGCAATTATTAAATACAAATAAGAACTCAATGTAAAACACACGACACCAACCACAGTCCCATGTACGAACAGGGTAAGGGAAGGCAAAAGCCTCAAAGCTGTCTGGTTTGATTTCTGCATTTTCTGTAGACTACACTGTGTGTTCACCTAGTTTGATTAATCTTGTCAAGAAGCTGCCAGAGCTATGGGAGGCTCAGGGTTAGAGGAAAGGCCGTGAGGAGGCTGCAGCAAAAATGAGCTTGTTCACTGCTTCAGAGCCGAGAGCTGCCATGGGCATCCCTTGAGCTCAGCCACTTCCCTCCTCCTCTGCAGCCACGGGAGGGTGAAACCCACGCCTCGGAGTGGCCTGGGGATTCATTCCTTTCTGTACAATGAAGTCAATGATTCAGTGCGTGAAGACAGGGAAAATGAACAAGCTCCATAGGCACAGAATGGAATCTATTAGGAAATGAGTGGTTACAGACATCAGGAAAAGCCCGAATGAGACAGGCAATGCAGTAACAAAACACGAGAGGGTGGGGGGAGGCCAGGAAAGCAGAATGAGATTTTGCTATAAAAGCCACCTGCAGACACACATACAAAAGAAATGAGAACAAGACAGACAAAAGAAGTCTGGGAAGTCAAAGGGGAAAAAAGAGAAAATTCAGAGCGAAATATAATAATAGCTGAGCATTTTCAGATACTCAGGAGAAAAAGATATGCCCTGAACTAACTAAAATTGAAAATAACAGCTATGAAAACTGGAGAGATCTGAGTGATTAGAGAATATCAGTATAAAATTGCTCCCCTCCCATCCATAACTACACTGACACAAGAAGCATATTTGCCTCTTTGTTTTTGAGTGTAAAATACTTAATTATCAGACCAGCTCATCCAGCATTGTGAATCCATACTCGTGTTCCTACAAGCCTCACCAAGAGAAGCTGCAAGGGCTATTTCTGAAAAATCCCATATATGATGGAGACTGTAAGATTTCAACAACTTGACTATGGCTGTAAAGTAACTCCTTTCAGTTTCTTTCTGGACAATAAGACCGTTCTCCATTCAGGACTGAGGACTGACACTCCTGTTGGGATCACACTGAAACCTTTGCCCTGTGTATTTGTTCTTGCCTCTCTGTGGGCAATTGAACTGACCCTCACAGAGGTTTTGTGTTTGGGCATTTTCTTACACCTTTCTAATGTGAGTTTTTTGCTTCTTTGTAGGTATTGTGATGCCATTGTCATTGTCTTTATTTACATTCTTTACCCCTTCCTTCAGATTTGCACGAAATGCTGCATTTTAAAGGATGTTCATATTCACACCCAGCCCGTACAAGGGTTTGTTCTGTAGGAGGTGGTGCATCAAAATCAGGGTGCCGTGCCCATGAGGCAGTGCCCTGTTTGTGCACACACAGACACCCCTGACACGGTCCCTGCGGCTGAACCGCCACTCTCTGCCCATACCAAATGTGTGCCAGGGGGTGCAGGAGCCCCAGAGGTACTGACATGCAAAACAGTCTGAGAAGTGTGTGCTCATCCCTTACTCTAGGGGTTATTCCCAGAAACAGCAAAACAGGTTATGACCCAAAACATATAAACTTGAACCCTTCTGTTTGTATTTGCTGTTATAAATATCCAGTCTTATTCTCAGCATAGCTGAGAAATGGTATTTCAGCTCTTATCAAATTAATGGCATTCTGCTGCAACATTTTCCAGGCTGTAGTACAAGTCCTAAACTGAAAAGCATTCCTCTCATCTAATCTTAATTTCTCTGCCTTGCAATTCAACTGATTTTGTATTTTTCAAGAACAGATGCTTGCAGTCCGACTTCTTTATCATTCATTATTGTAAACACATTTTTAACACCTTTCAAATATTTTTCTCTTCTCTGAAATAATAATTTCATTCCTTTCAATCCTTCCAATCTTTATCATTACTGCTGACTTTTCTCAACACTTGCAGTCTTGCAATGCAGCTTCTGGGATGAGGTTCTACCCTCAGTAACCCACAGAGCTGTGTTGTTCTGTATATAATCCTCTTGTAAGTCATCCCTCTATGTCTTTGTCCCTTAAGATCTGCAGACTTTTTTGTTTTCTCATCAATGATGCACAAGTCATGTGAGTAGTTGCCTTGGCCCTAAACGTGATAGCTCTGAGACAATACATATTTTTCATGGCAAATGATGCTAGTCAGTGATCTGTTCTGTCTCTGCACCATATCACAAGAACATTCTTGTAACACAGACAACCTACCCATCTAATCACAATCACAGAAAAGATCTGAGATGAGTGGGATGGCATTTCACCCAGCAAAAAAACCCCAAAGTTTCTGTTTAATGAAAGTGACAGCCTACAGTGTAAACACGTGTCATCAAAGTCCCGTCGTGTGCCTTTCGCTGTCCTAGCCAGTCCCTGCAGGACTCAGTCCCGTGCTACACGTTGGGATTCTCCGGGGCCCCACTGACCGTGGGAGTCTCTCAGCACACTGACCTCTGATGCTTCATGTTTTATATTCACTACCTGCACAATTAACCTCTTGCTCTGCTGCTGTCTCCCATGATAGAGGTTGTGTGGTCTTTCACAGACAGGTAACCTCAGTGGATCTCTGCGGATGAGCTTTCCTCCCCCGTGCAGAAGATGCGGGAACATCTCCAGTTGCACAGGCAGAGTGGAGGCACTGAACTCCCTCTGGCCCCGTGGTGCTGGGGCTGTGCTGGCAGACAGAGCCCAGGCAAGTGCAGGACACCCATCCCTGCTGCGGGTGGCTGTGCACCAGCAGGGTGCTCAGTGCTCCCCGACACCACAGGATGGACAGGGTGGCAGCTCTTGGCACCTCGCTGGAGACACCGATGAACGAAGTTACTGTGGGTGCTGTCTTCATAAGAGAGAATTCTGGTAGGTAGATTCAGGAGCTGACGTTCAGAGACAGTGTCCTTCATCTGGGCATGGGAAAGAAGGTCAAGGAGCCAGGTGATAAAACCCGTGCTGCTGTGCCTTGGTGCCTATCGTAGGAGGAGCTGCTTGTCCTCTGGCAGGCGAATCAAGTCCAGAGATGTATCAGTGAGCTGTGCAGTGATGGCGCTGCTGCTGCTCAAACAATGCACCATGCCTGTTTTCAAATGCCAGAATTCCCAAGTTTCCTTCCAGTGCAGTGGAATTCTCTGCTGCTGCAGATGAAGGCAATGCTATCTACACACACTCAAAACCAGATGAACTCTTCATTCAGAAGACTTTTAACTGAAGTGATGATGAGCACAGCACTAATTTTACAGTACAAATCCTCCCTCTTTCACCCCTTTAATTTTCTGTCTACATCCTTCAGGCATTTACCTATGTGAAAGTCAGAGATTGTATTTCTTTTAATAACGATATAAGGGGTGGGTGAATGGGTGGGAGTGGAGTTGAAACATAAAAGAAGGAAAATCAATAGCAATGTGGTCAAAGAGGTGTGAGGCACCATTGCTCTCTGTGTCCAGTCAGGGAGGAACTCTCAGTGTTCATGTAAATGGGCCTTTTTCTTACTGAATGTACTCTGTCACTTGATGTTTAAATCTATGGGAACTATGTATATATATTTATGTATATATATAAGAATCATATGCCTTTGAGCTCTTCTGAGCTCTTTGTGACAGGTTGCAAATGGGGAAAGCCACAACTGCATCTTTGTATAAGTTAAAATCAAGACCTGTAGACTGAAGCTTCCCACTGTCTTCTAGATGAAGTCTCTGATGTTGTAACGTGCTGAATTCTCTGTGATCACAGGGATTTAGGAGACGGGGCCTTCATCATGTTTCAGGTTTGGGCTCCTTGTTTCTGGTTAGGCTCCCAGTGTGTAGGAGCAGGGTTCTGTGGGATCAGTTGGCTGTTTCACTGCCATCCGAGGAGGGTGGGAAGGGAATGTCACTGGCCTTGTGACTAAACTGTCTGGAAGCCTCTCCTGCTTTTCATTTCCCTTGGGATCCGTGCTGTGCCATCACACTCACATCCTTGTAATATTTTCTGGGCTCTTGCTTTGCAAAAGAGCTGCACTCTGAGGCTGGTTTTCCATGTAGACTTTCATTATGTGACACTGGATCTCCTTTTATGAAGGTTATTTTTATGTCCTCTGGAGGTTTGCTTTTCCATCATAATTACTCACAACCTGACAGACTTATAATCCTCTGATAGGATTTGTGACATTGTAATCTTCTCTACAGCTACCCATTGTGGCTCCACAAACAGAGGATTATAACCTCTAAGAAGGCAATAAGCAGATGAACTCTGGAGATATCAGGACCCTGGTTTCATATCAATTTCCAGTGCTTGAGTTGTGGGAGGGCAGGGAGCAGTGCTGTGTTCTCACTTCTGCCCACGTTTCTGGTTTTCTTCATCTTCTTTTGCCTCAAGTAGCAGAGTTGAGAAATTAATTAAACCCACCAGTTATACAACTTTGAGCACTGCAAATATCCTTAGCTATGCAAATTAAGAAAAGATAAATTCAGCAAATTTTCTTTTGCCCAGAAGAATGTTCTTTATACTTTCCCATAAGGTAGCAGTTGTTTTACAAATCAAACACTCCTGTACCTTTCCCCAGAAATAAAGTCTGCTAAGATGTACCAGCCAGCTCAGATCCATTGTTTTGACTGCTTTTTCTTTCAATGAAATTACTTTCTTTGCAGCAATTAATATACTTTTACACAATGGGAATGTGCCTGTCACTATAATGTTACTCTAAATATTTGTATGCCTTGTTTATTGTTTTCTTTCACTATAATGGTTTGAATACATTAGAAATTGCCTTGCTTCAGGCACCCCATTAATTTGTCTATTAGCTATCCATATACCATGTACTAACAGTTTAGAAGGAAAAGACTAGACAGCATAAAATTATAGAAGCCGACTTCACGCCTTTGTTATTTACTGTTACGTCTAAGCAGTAAGTCAGCAGTCCCTTGCCTGTAGCTTGTGGGTAACAAATTCCCTGCAGGATTCTCACATCATTCAAGGGCAAAGGCAATTAAGAGTAAGATTTAAGGCAGAGAGAGAGTTAAAACTGGGAGGAAGTTGCCCATTGTTGTTTGCATTCAGCCAGCAAAGGTGGAGGACAATTTCTCTAGTGAATCACCTGGTTAACGTGAGGCTTAGGAAATATTTTGCTTCAATATTTATCTCACCTGAAGCACATCCCAGCGGCATCTTCTGTCCTGACATACCTGGCCCAGCAATGGGTATGAGTGTGCTTTTTACTTTCTGGCATAATCTGATTTATTCTTTTAGAGGTTCTCTAAAGAGGAAATTATATGAGGGACCAGAGTGAAGCTGTAACATCCAGTTATGGATCTCTCCTTTCCCAACCTGTATGTGCAAGTCTTGTTAATGTCTGGTTGTTCGTCTGTGTTAAGCAAGCAAAAGCTCAGAGAAAGAAGACAGAAGATCAGGGAAGAATTAGAGTTCTGTTCTCAGAGAAATAGTCATCATTTGTTATCTTTTAAAACAGCAGAGAACAAAATTTATTGCTTATGAAGTAGGTTGCATGTTCTCCTGCTGCACAGACTCACAGGAAATACAAATAACTGGCTTTTCAAAGGGTGATGATTATTGCTTGTGCTGCAACATTTTATATATTTTGAAGTCTCGGCACCACAGAATGAGTGTTTCAATTCTTCTCACGTAGAATGATTAGTGGTTTCAGAAATCCAGCATTTCTGAACATATCTTTCTTAAGGTTTGGCATCTCATGTCTTCTCATATGTCTCATATCTTGCAGGATGTCTACTTAATTATGCCCCCTAATATACAATTTCTTCTCTGGCATCAGCAGAGTGTTGTTGATCCATTTTTGCCTTCAGTCCCCTAAAGCCCAGAATCCTTTTGTCAGACTGCTCTTCACAATGATTGTTCTTAAACACAGAACCTTGTATCTAATTTAATAGGAATGTATCTTGTTTTTCACTCCATGTTTCAGCTTTTTACAATCTTTTGAATTCTAATTCTGTCCTTCAAAATCTTTGAAACACCTTCCAGCTCAATGGTGTTCACAAATTTAATAAGTATATGTACACTGTCCCATTGTGCTCCTCATTACTGAAAATACTGGAGGCAGAATAAATCACTACAGAGCTCTGTTCACTGTATCCTTCCATTAAAAAATAGGAATCATTTGGGATTATTCTCTGAAAGCAGTTTTCAGACAATTTTGCACCAACCTTTTAGAAACAGCTTCTGAAAGCCTACTAAAAAATCAGAATTTTTTATATCTACAGCATTCCCCCATCCGAAGGGCCTGTTACATTGATGTGAAAGGGAATTGCTCAGGTTAAGCTCCATTTGTTCCTGAGAAATCTGCATTAGTGGTTATTCATGACCGTGTCCATTTCTATTCCTTTCTCCCTTCCTTTCCCTTGTCCCTTAATTCATGAATTAAATAAATACTAAATTATTTTAATTGTGTTCTGTTCTAAGGCTCGACAGCACACCTTGGTTTTGAGTGCTTTACAGAATTTCATCCTCTGAGTGAATTCTCAGGGATGGCACGTGGAGGGCCCAAGTCCTTTTTCCCAGAGCACAGATGAATCTCTCTGGGCCATCAAAGAGAAACAGAATATAATTTTTCCAAGTGCTCTTCAAACCTGCCCCTCTTTTCCTCACGTATGACCCCTCCTCTGTTTTCTGATGTTGTTTT